>JARFJB010002353.1:2097500-2142500 GCA_036346205.1 Vesta saturnalis | reverse complement strand
CTCAAAATAAATGGTCAGTGAATGTTTGGGCAGGTATATTCGGCGGAACTATTGTTGGTACTTTTTTTTTCAATGGCATACTCACTGGGGTAGAATATCATAATTTTCTAGAAAACGAATTATATCATTTATTGGAGAATGTACCTTTGGCTCAAAGAAGAGGTATGTATTTCCAACAAGACGGGGCACCTCCTCATCATGCCCGAATTGTAACCCAGTGGTTAAATTCGACGTTTCACGAAAATTAGATAGGAAGACAAGGACCGATACCTAGGCTAGCTAGATCTCCCGATATAACTCCATTGGATTTTTTTCTTTGGGGCTTTCTGAAGAATAAAGTATATGAGGAAGAACCAACAACTGCTGAGAATATGAAATTGCGAATTAGAAATGTTTTTGCTACAATTACTCCTAATATGTTAGATCGGGTTGAAGCTTCTTTTATTAAAAGAATTCAGTATTGTCTAAATCAGCGTGGTCGACAATTTGAACATTTAATTTAATATTATTTTCTTCCAAAATCGATAAATTCAGTAAAAAAGCTGGATTATCAAAAAACGGCAAAAAATAAATACCAACAATGTTATATCAAAAAAATTGTAATTAAATTTCCAATCTATCAATGTAACACAATGTATACCTTTCCATTTAAATAAATCAAGTTATCTATGATTAAAAATCTTAAACTTTGCAAATTCAATAAAAAGCTGGATTATCAAAAAACGCCAAAACATAAATACGAACAATGTTATATCATAAAAAAATGTAATTAAATGTCCTATCTAACAATGTAAAACAATGTATACCTTTCCATTTAAAAAAATCAAGTTATCTATGATTGAAAATCTTATACTTTGCATTACGATATCTCGAAAATTAAATAAGATAATAGTACTACTTTTCGATTTTATGTAGCACAGTCTATGACTAATCAACCATTAAAATTTTAGTGTTACACATTTCTCCATGCGGTTGTTACAATTTTTCTTTTCAACCTCTAAATTTTCAAAAAATTGAATGCAGCGCTTAAATTGTGCGTTTAAGATACCTCATATAGCGAATAAAGTGCCTTTAAAATTAACCACGGAATCCAAATTTATAATAATATACGGTATGTTCCATTTAAAAAAGTATAACTTTGTGTTGTAATACCCTGTATACGAGTAGTAATTTTTGCGAAAATATTTTCTAATTGTAACCCGAAAGATCCCACACCATCCTGCAATAAATAATTTTGAAAACGAAATTGTATAAACTCATAAAGCATCGTCCACGCACTATTGGCGGACCCTGTATACACACATATATATGGTAATCATTATTTTTGATGATAAAGAATTCGTCATATTTTACAGTAAAGCGTTAAATTAACTATGGAAAGAGGCAATGTTACGCCGGATTTTAGTTGCCCATGCTGTTAGTACGCCCGCTTTGGTTGCCACATCTGTCCTGGTTGCCCTTGACCAAACATACATGGCGTTTACCTGTACATCATTCAAAAGAGCTGGAAATTATCTTACATTACCTGGTGTACTGTATTACCATAACATCAAGAAATGAAGCTCTCGACCGCAGTCCATTTCAATATAAATTATTATATTTATTTTGAGTGTTTAACAAGTACATTTGTCCTCTTTAGTGGAAATTACGTTTTATTAAGTGGACAAATTGGGTAAATTGAATATTGTTGCGGAAGTTTTAATAATGTTGTAAAGAAAGGAACTTCGGTTAATGATTTCTAAGATAAAAACATATGAGGACATAACCTTTCTATTGATTGACATAGACCCAACTAAAATTGGTTATTACATTGAAGCTATACAGTTTTAATCATCTTTCATTTTGAAAGAACTCTACGTAAAGATAGTTTATATTTTATGTACGGTTTGAGTAATTTAAGAATTATTTTACTATCGTAAAGCTTTGCGGAATGTTAAGTAATATTTTATTTGCTTTCATGCCGAAATGCATCAGCAGATATTTTGTTTTATTAAATATACAAATCAATACAGCTGTTTTCTTGGTTATTAAGATTACATGTGGCATTGAAGTACAACTTTCTCAATGTTTGTTGTAGTTTAATTATTTAACCAATAAAAATTGAGTGGTGCCGAACTATATGCTTAACTGAGTATAGCTATGGAAATATCTCTGCCTCCCTCACGACCTGAAAAAGAACAGAGCTGTAAGTAATGTACCATGATGAGCTAGACCGTGGTGAAAACTTACCAATTTAATTTAAGCAACAATTTACTTTAATTTTATTTATTTATTATATCAAGAAAAACCAATTACATTTTTTATGGAGCGGATATTCCAATCTGCAAATCGCGACACTTTCAGCATTTTCAGAGGAAATTGAAAGATAATTTTCTTCTTAGACTCATATAGAATGATATATTTGTTTTCGCTGTAGAAAACAGAATTTTTTTTTAAATTTGGTTTTCCATTTTAGATCCGCCATTTTTAATTTTCTAAATCTGACCACAAATGAGTAATCAGCGGCTCCAAGAACCCTTCAATACCATGGTTTAAGACATTTTGTATTATTATTTTATATAATTTGGTCGATTTTTTGACAAAGGTGCAGTTCTAACCTTTAAACCTTCATATTTGCCTATTAAAAAAAAACTCGTTGGATACCTTTCTGTATAGCATCTGTCAATTTTCAGCCAAATGGGTCACTAGCAGTTGGGTACGTTTGCTGGTTAGTCCACGTAACAGTGGAAAACACTATATCACTATAATCAAACTATACTATATTATATCATGCGTAACGAAGAGTAAAAAAACTTACATTAATTTTATTGCTACTCAACAATAAATTTACAGAGTTTTTGCTGTATAGCGGCAACTTTTTTTTTGTCGCGTTCTTTTCCAGAGTAGGAAGGTCTGAAGAATATCATCAAATTGTAACCAGGTCACGAAGAGTAATTTTATAACGGTGTAGCTTTTTACCTTCCAACCTACATATGTGGGTATGCATGCTGTTAGCTCTTTTTACAATGTTTGGCAAAGCTTCGTGGTGTGTGCGTGCGTGCGTGCGAGCGTGTGTGAATGCTCGTGCGTGCATGTCTGCGTGCGGTTGTGTGTGGATGTTATTAGTGTGTATGTATGTTATTACCCACGATAACTCCAGTATGAAAACACGTACGTACTTCAAATTTCATATGTAAACTTGTCCTTGAGCTGGTTAGATTTTGGGAGAAATTCAGCGGCGGAGAGCGAGTGTTTACGAGGAGCAGTTTCTGGCTTTTATCAAACATTTCTGAAACATCTGTATGTCTCAAAGGTATAAAAATCTTAAACGTGCAGATTAATTATGTTTTTTTTAGGGGTAAAAAATTCCTAAGTCACAATTTAAGTGTTGGTTCAAATTTCGTCGAATATCTGAATAACGGTTAATTTTATAAGAAAATGTGTAGGTATATTTGTATAGAAGGGGGCTCCTTTGGAATTTTTCTTGTGTTAACATCTAGATGTCTACTAGACTATTATTTTTGTTTTTACAATGTGCCCATTTTCTTCATGAACGATTAAAAAAGGGGATGGATAGGGATCCTAAAAAAATATTATTAGAATTGTTTCAATTGTTTTAATTTCCACTTTGTAAGTACGAAGGCCGTGTTTTTTTATCCACACCAGCCATTTGGTTATGTGATAACAGAATAATTACTTATCTTAAAGTTTAAATAAGTACAGATGTTTAATTATAAATTTTGTAAAATTGATAACGTGTTTGGTTACGTAATGACTAGGAAGGCGCACAATTTTAAGAAGAAAAGATTCTTCCTGCTGAATTTGTGCGAAGATAACTCTCCTGTTAAGGAGATTTATAATTTACACCTAAGCTTTACACCAGCAGAAATATTTTCAATGTCTTTCATTTTTAAACATTTTCACGATCGTACACCACAAACTGACGAACCGGTCAATTTCACTGCAGCAGTTTTTATGCGCTTTTATGTTAGAAAATCCTTAGGTATCAATATGCATTATTTACCATTGCTGAAGCATGTTTTACATATGTAAGTAGAAAATATAGAATTTTACTGTTATGATAATATCCAAAGGTGGTCTGACGCTCGAACAATTCCTAACAGATGGAAGCCTACTGTTAATTTGGTCAAATACCAGCAGGTTATGGCTTATTTAGAAACACTTCCATACGATCAATCTGGAATGAATCCAAATGCTTGCCGCTAGTAAGTCTTTCGGAGGATCAATTTCCCTGAGCAATTTTCCAGAGCATCCTGATACGAGTATAATAGAAAATGAAGGTTTAGTAAACAAGTAGCTTTTATAGGTTATTTACAGATAGCACCATGTTAAACCTTATAAAAAATTGCACTGAAATTGAAGCAAGTAGTCAATTAAGAAGTGAATACTATCTGTTGTCCTTCGAGGAATTGGATACCTTTATAGCTATACTGTATGAGCGTGGTGCATATGATGCTGAAGACTTATAAGTGGATAATATATGGTCCAATAAGTGGGATTCTCTCTTCTTCAAAAAATCAAGTTTGGATAAATTATGTGTCTTCTTATATTCGATGTAAAGCCTACACGAAAGTGTCGGCTAGAACTCGACAAATTTGCGTTTGTTTCCGGGGTGTGGAACAGATTTATTTCTAATTGCAGAATTTCCTACGTGCTAGAAGAAAATATTGCAGTGGACAAACAGCTTTTCCTAACCAAAGCTAGATGCACATTTACGCAATATATGGCTAGTAATCCAGACAAATTTGGTATCAAATTTTGGCTTGCTGTTGATACTAAAGCAAAGTACCTTGTGAATGGTTTTCCTTATTTGTAAGACAAAACAATCAGCCACTCTCGAAAAAGTTGCTTTTCGCCGTTTAGAACCACACGTAAAAAAAGGGGAAATGTTATTATCAACAATTCTTTTACAAGTGTCAAATTAGCAGAAAAATTATCGATCTAAACATAACAGAATACGGAGAGAAATCCCAAATGTAATAAAAAATGGCAAAGGTCAACCACACGAAATTGCAATACTCTCCATACATTAGTATGCAGAGACGGTTCTTTACAATAATGATACAAAATATGGGGTTGATGTTATCGACCAAATGAATGGCTCGCAAGTATTTTGTAGAAGCTGGATCTCGTCAATGGCCAGTTCATGTATTTTACTATATACTGGACGTGGCTGCAATTAATGTATGCGTGCCGAACGAAATTGCAGAAAAAAGATAGAAAGAAGGGATTTTTTTATACGAACTAGCTAAGAATGGGCGAACGGGTACAAACCATAAGGCATACTAAGGTGGGTTCAAAAGAAGCAATAGGAGCCACAAGCAGCAGAACCACTCAAAAACGAAAACGCCGAACATATCAAACAACTAAGTGGGAATACTAATCCCCGGATGTGAGCGAAGCATGTAAAAAATATGTATGGGGAAAGTGTAGTTATAAACAAAATCATTTCAAAAAATGCATGTTACCAAGTACAAACGCTTCTTTACTTGTGTAGGTACATCACTAAAGCTGTAGGACAATTTATTTAATTTTATTTAAGTAATAGTGTGACTTTTTAGTGTGAGTTTCCTTAAGTTCTTAAGTTTATATCAAAATTTTGAACAGAAAGCATTTTAAGAAAGTCTATTCTTATGTCGGTCAGATTGACCGGTACCGGTGGTTCTAGGTATAACAATTGTGTAGCAGTGCTTTCATATAGCAAAAATACTTTATTTTACATTGCAAAACAGTACCAGATACAACGAGTTTGGATTAATCAGTATGTTTGCGTCTAACGTGTGAGGAGCTGCCATTAAGGTGGTCCCTTTACTGTACCTTTTGCAACATTAATTTTAGCGTTTTTTCGTTAGTTTGGGTGGATGAGCTCCCATATCATCTTAGATTAGAGGAATTGAAAATTTACCACTAATGAGTTATAGTCTAGTTTCTAATACTTGATGTGTCGATGCGCGTTTTACTGCGTTGTAGGTAGATGTAGTTTGAACACCATTTGTAATTGGTTGGTCGTCGAAACTTCAAAATGTTCAAACTACATCTACCTACAAAGTACCCATCACACGCTGTAAAACGCGCATCGAGACATCAAAAATTAGAAACTAGATAGCATAACTCATTAATGACAAATTGGCAATTCTTGACAAAGAAAACGAAGAAGGTTTTGAGACGTCGATTTATTAATACCATTAATTGTATTTTATTTAAAATTAACTTTAAAAGTACGTACAGTAAAAGATTAACTCGAGTGGGACTTGAACCCACGACTTCCACTTTGCTGGAGTGGGGTTATTCCTTCTCAGCTATCGAGTTTGAATCGATTGTGACTCCCTCGAAAGCTCAGATGGAAGAGCCCTACTCCAGAAAAAGTGGAAGTCGTGGGTTCAAGTTTCACTCGAGCTAATCTTTTATTGTATGTATTTTAAAGGTTAATTTTAAATAAAATACAATTAATGATTGTTAAATTGAACTTCTGTTCGTTCGTTAAAAAACCATTTTTATAGTTACCTTTCTCTCTCTCTCTCTCTCTCTCTCTCTCTATATATATATATATATATATATATCATTAATTGTATTTTATTTTAGATTAACTTTTAAAGTACATTCAGTAAAAGATTAGCTCGAGTGGGACTTGAACCTATCTGAGCTATGGAGGACGCAAGTCACAATCGATTCAAACTGTGTATACTTCCCTAGTTACGATCTATTATAATATTGATACACATAATAAAGGATCACAGTCAACTTTTTGTGAATGTCATGTGAACCTGCAATTCGCTAAGGTTTCGCACATGACAACACGTGACTTAAAAAGTTAATTTATATAAATACAATTAATGATTATTAAATTGAACTTCTGTGCCTGCATTAAAACAAAACATTTCTTTATAGTTATTATCTATTAGTGTTTCATACAGCAAATAAAAATTAACAATCACTCATGTGTGCCCTACTCTAGCAAAGTGGAGGTCGTGGGTTCAAGTCCCACTCGAGTTAATCTTTTGCTGTACGTACTTTAAAGTTATATATATATATATATATATATATATATATATATATATATATATATATATATATATATATATATATTCATTCTGAGGATTGGATTCCGTAGAAGTATTACTGGTATAAAAATAAAATTTAAGAAATATAATGTTTTATTGAATCCAAAAAATTACAATTCGTATGTATAACATTTAGAAATAGTTTCTGTCGCAAATCGGACGATTACATACTCGGCCAGATTTTCTTGAATTTCTTTATTCTTGCCTCTGGGTACGACATATATAACATGAAGCGACAACCTGTTCAGGTGCATTTATACCTTGGCGACCAGTACCTGATGCTTGAGGTATATTTCTGACAAGTGGGTGATTAGTCATTGCTCCTATGGCAATCTTTGTCGAAAACACCTAGACAACATGAGGAATTTCAGTCCTTATTTCTATAGAAGGCTAGGCCCGAGATTCTGATAAAATCATCGGCGGCTGTGGGAAGTACTTTTATCCAAAGAGTTGTTTTTAGTATAAATTTGGTAGCCGGCTAGACGTTCAATATCAATCACGCTATAAAATAGGGTAAGTGGCTATCTAACGGTTCTGCGTTTCGTTTTCTACCCCACCTTTGGCGCTAGAGTAGTAGTGAATGATATCAGGTTTTTGTTTTGGTACACTGACACTGTTATCGTTATGCATAGTGGAAAGTAAGATAACAGACTTGCTTGGCTTAGGCACATATGAACGTAGCGTTACTTTACCATTTTCATCAAATCCAAATGTTAATGAAAGACATTCTCGCTCTTGATTTGCCAACATATGAGTGGGTATACATGCCTTATCCTTTTCAGCGTGCCGATCACAGTCAGATCCCATGATAGTGAAAGTCGTGCAATTGGTAGTGTGTAAAAAAGATTGTGACGGTCCGGCCGGAATTGTTGAAATGAACGGCTAAATCTTGTACGGCTCGTTCGTCTTCATTTTCTTCTTGCCCTGTAATTGGCTTTCCAGTGTAAATGTTGTGTCAATCTTGTCCTCCCTCGGTATGGAGAACGCTATTTATCAATAATGACACAATCAAATGGAATGTATCTCGCTCGCAGATTCTGATTCAACATAAGTCATATGTCATATATCGCTGCCGCTTTATCAGTCAATAGCCCCTGTGCCCTTGTTTCACTATTGTGTCGAATCTAATGGAACGGGTTATTTCACAGAATCTAGTTATTGGCAAAGTTGCCCGATCAAACACGTCCCGTGATCAATGTTTCTCTGTAGCCCGTGCTGGCTCAGACCTCTTGTGAACGACGTATTGGCGTCGAGTTTGAGTGCTACGCAGTGGTTCACGCTTCTATATAGTACCGTCTTTCCATGTAGAGTTAGGGCATCCTCGATAATAATTTTCATCAAAATCATCAGCATCATGAATTTCGTCATCATCATCTGAGTAGAGCTCAATTCTTATATCCTAGTCGGCAAAAAAAATCTACCTATAATATTTCAAATTGAAATTGAGAATAACCCCTTACATGTATAGATTAGCCTTGATGTTCTGAACCATTTTAGATGCATGTCTTGAAATGCAAGACCTCAGGTTTCCAGTAACCTCTAATTCAGTTTATATTTGCATATAATACAAAATAAGACTACCTGAGCATTATTTAGGATTGGCTTGGGCTGTGGAAGCCATTCTTTGTCAGAATCATTATCACCATACATTTCATGGGCCACGTCATAAAATTAGAATTGCTTTCATTCAAAAGCGATTGCAATAGACTTGTTACTCCCCATAGCTTTTACAAGAAGAAGATTCTTTCTGCATAAATTTTGCACTCGACCCACCATTTTCAGCAATAACACTAATTAGGTACGAAGTAACAACACACCTAAGCGACAATGCATATACAACTGAATAACTGTACAATTAACGCCAATAGGTTTATTCCTGCCTGTGCTTGATCGCACATGCGCAATCCGCATTAGTCTCTCTTAATACAATCTAATAGGAAAGAGCTAAGTGAAAAATAGTACATAGGAATTACATAGAGGTACGCCTGTACCTATATATGTATTAGTGGCTGCATTTTTTCGTGTACATAAGTGTTAAATAATGGGAACGGAAAGAGGGTAAAATTTTAATTGTGATCGCAAAACGTACTCTAATTTTTTATGGGCGGCACTATCATAAAATGCATTAATCAAGTTAGGTGATTTATAGCTAGGTGCATAAAAAACTTAAGAATCCATTTCAACATGATGTGTTTGCAAATCTACTAGAAATTTTTTGTAAACAAAAGTAAACGAAAATCCTTAACAGAGAAAATAAATGGAATAAAGCATATAAAAATTCACCGCGATGCTGAAGGTTTAACGTGTCAAATACAGACCGAGTTGTGCAGCTTATTTCATCAGTGATAATAAAGAATTATTTCCCTGTTTCTGTTCTAGTCACGAAATGAATTATTGATATGAGGATTAAATTTCATGTTTTAAGTCGTTAACTTTTATATGATATTAAGATATATGATGTTAATACGTTATCGTGGTTAGAGAGAATTTTTGTTACATTTCTAAATATAATTAACGGGATTAATATTTCTTGAGAGAATCTCATATTATTTACTAAAGGCTTAGGTCTCATATACTATAATTAATTAGTGGTAGTGCCATTTATTTGGAGATAAAGAGCGGTTAGCCTCAGATTACGTGCGCTCTGCTAAATCTTCTTAACGAGGAAAAAAACATCACCAGTTTTCATTATAAGGAGTCAAAAATATTGTATCACAACTATAAGTAAAGCATTGTGAAAGTTTGCAATAAACTTTTCAAAGGTATTATAGTGAAACGTTCGTAATTCTAAGGGTGAATAAAATTTATAGATTTCGTGCAAATTTTCCTGAATCGAAACTTCAGGTACATTAAAACGATAAATCTCTTTGTTTTGTTCAATAGATGGTATATACCCGGTGAGTTAGGTACTAATTTTGCCAAACTAACGTTCAGACCGGGTGACAAATGAAGATTGGGGTGGGTATTTCAATAGTTGTCATGGTCTATTCCGTGACATCTAATCAATTACATTCTTCATCCATGATGTGCACTTCATTTCGTATTTGTTATTTTATCACGTTTCCTTTTGCTGTAAGCATAATGTAACTGAGAAATTTAAATTGAAACTGACAGCTTAACTGACCATATACGACTATATAGAACGCCGTCTTACAGTCAGTAAGTGTCAAGTATAAAGATAACCGTGAGATATTAAATAATTGCAAGTATCTTATATTATATGAAGACTAGGTTTTTTTCGTCACCAAAGTAGTCAGTAATTAACATTAATTGTATGAAACTCGCAATCATCAGTAAAAGTTGACATGTATTAAACACACCGTATGAGAAATATACAAGCGTTCCGTATACAAAAGTTATCATCTTAAAAATAATTAACCCCACATCAGTCCACTAGTTAACACATAAATCGTTAACTCCTAGCAAGGTGTTGCATAAAGGATCACAAATAATTAACCCCGACAATTTTATGTGTTCAGTTTCGGAAGAAAAGCAATTTCATGTAACTTTTGTGTTTGAAGTAAAGTTATTTTCATGATAAACCCACTCAAAAAGTTTAAGAGATACTCCGTTAAGTGTGGATACCGATATTATTTTATTACATCTCAATTAAAAATATGACAAGTGATAACGTAATTTGTATAATAAGGTACATCTGGAATTAAAAAGTAACGAACAAGGTTCTTATTTTAATTTAATTTAGAAATAGGTAAATGTAAACATTTCAGTGTTACTACTTTAACTAACCACTAGCCACCATAGCGGATATCCATTTTGAATGTAAAATTCAAAAAGTCAATAAATAAAATTAATCTACGCAAGGCTCTTTGCTCCTCTGGTTTGGAATGTAATTATAATTTACTCTCACTAATAGTTGTTTAAATTTGAGAAAATAGAAAAATAAATGAACCTGATTGTTTATTATACCACGCTAAATACTTATTGTCAATGTGAAGTATTGGTATAACTATATACAAATTTACATAGAATCGAAATTTTGTCCACACTAGGTACCATGTTTTTCTTAAAATTGTAATATAACTTTCCTCAATTTGAATTAATAAAACTTACTTTAATTATAGTTTTAATAACAACGTATAAAATATTAAAGTGCTTGTCTTTTGGGTTTTTTAAAATGTGTGCTTTTCTATTTATGTTGTATATGAATTTATACCATTTCGATAACAACTACAGTTATTGTCCTCAGTAAATGGTAAAATACCTAAGAATTACTTGAAGAGTCAAAATAAATTAATGAAACATGAAAAAAATTGAAACTCAAACATAAGCTATTAATATAACAACTTGATGAATGTATAAGCCAACCATGGAATTTAATTTTAGAAAGGAATAACTGGATCCTTAATAAATTAAATATTATTGAACTACCTTGAAGATGACAAATCAGAACACCAGAACAAAGGTTAACAGTGCAAACTGTCATAATCAAAAGCAAATTTAGCAGTATGCAATCCAATTCTGATGTAAGTGTAAAGTTGTGAAAATGATAAAAGCATTCACAAATAGAAACTTGAGATACCAATTCAAGGTTTAGTCAAATCCAACAAAGAAGTAGTTTATTGATAATAATTGTAATTGTTATTGTACAGTAAAAACACAAAGTAGTGCGTTTAATTTGATTTCCAATTTGACTTTTAACTACATATGTTACTTATTGTAGTGTTGTGACACTTTTAACTGTTAGCCTTCGTACGTTATAAAGCGTTTATATTTCATAAATTTGTTCTAAAATCTCAATCAATTCTCATATTATCACTTATTGAAGGTTAACTGTAGTTGTTATTGAAACGTATAGATTTATATAAAATATAAATTTAAAAATACACTACAAATTATTATTAATCTGATTTAATACATGAATGAAAAGTTTATTTATGACATAAGGTAGGACATAACATTGGTTAAATACCGGTACAATATTGCTCCACTATTCAAACGTCGAATCTTGATTTATGACCTGTAACCATTATTTGCCCAATATCGAATACCATGTTTCAGACCATACGGTTACTACAATGTTTATCCAATATAGCTCCAGCGTTTTATGTATAACGTATTGTATAAAGTTGGTTAAATATACATTTATTGACCTCATTACAATATTGGTTTCAATACATGCCACCAACATAAATCTAAGAATGGAAAATGTATATAGATAAATCAATACTGATAAGATATTTAAATTAAGCTAATATTGCAATTACAATGCTTATCCAATGTAGCTACTGTATTTTATTTGCAAAGTTGTATAATGTAATACTGGTGAAATATAGATTTGCTGATTGCAATACTGGTTGCATTATATGCCTCCTAATTAAATTCATAATGTTATTGTAACATTTTTCCCATAAAGCTCCAGTATTGTATTAATAAAGTGGCATTCTACAACTCAAGCTAAATATAGTTTCCGAAATTTATACATATAAATAAATATTGGGATGGTATAGTGTTATCACCTTTAAATCAATATTGTTGTTAAAATATTTAACCAATATAGGGTCACTATTGTATTTACAAACTTGTAATGTATGATATTGGCTATCCTAAATGACAGCGTATTCAATCGTTAAAACATACAATAAACACACAGCTGTTTAGTATAGATTGTCACTAACTCAGTCAAAATACGTATGCGGATGTTATTAGCTTAAATTTTACTCCAGCCTTTATTCTAATTAGGTACAAGTTCAGAATGTCAATTATTTTAAAAAGGTTAAACATTTACAGCGAGTCTGTTTAGTTACCAACGAGCCGTGAACGAAATGTCTGAATTTTAGGAACAGACGTTTGTTTCTTCCGCACTAAGGCGATTATAATCCACAAATAGTACGCGGAAGCTCTAGGTTTTATCACTATCCCCGGTTTATAGGATTCTGAACGATGCCCACCTGGACAAACTGCACTTAACGAAAAGTTCATCACGTGTTGGTTGAAACGACATCAAAAGCACTTTTATAGGTTGATAGGTTTATTGGGGAAACTATTGGAAGTTCCTTCAACACGGATCTGAGGTAACTTCGTTCCACGATTGCCTCCGGCTGCGGTAACGTAAGGCTTGTTACGGCCTCTGCACGTGCACTAAAATTGTATATCTTAATCAACCAATCATAAAAAGGATTACTTAAATTTTTAATGCGTGCCAAAAACGAGCTAAACTGGAAAGCCGACGCGAAACTTGCATCACCAGAAAAACCACATCGAAATAAGCGGGTTGCTTTAAATGTAATTGATACCATATAGGTTGATGGCATTACGAGGCTAACCGTTAACGCCTCGTATCTAAAAGCAAAACTCTTTGTTTAAGACCAAACGTTATATCGAGAAACTTCCGCCAATCTGTAGCCTAGAACACTTTAAAAACTGCGATATATGATTTTCTACACTATATTTGAATACAGAGTAACAATTTCAATGTGAGATGTAATTTGACAATGGCGCAATTTTACGTACATGGCTATATTTAACGATATCTACAAAATTATTTACAGCGGAACTACTTCCTTCTCAAAAAAATTAGTAAAAAGGATTTCGGTACCTATCGATGCCAATATGTTGTTACGGTATAAATGTTGACTAGGACAAGGTGACAGATAAACCTGGTTTTTGTACGGCTAGCTCGGCGTGCGAGTGAGAGTCTATCGGGAAGAGCAGTCTCGTGTCCGTAGGTTACGCTATCTACCAAAGTCGAAATCGGGAATGTCACAATAGGTTCCGGTAGGCGCCAGGATATTCCAAAAGAACACACCACGGTGTTTTAAAAGGACGGTAGGTAGTGGTACGAATACCAAACTTACCACACTTACCAAATCGCTCGTAGATCCAGGTTTCCGCAATACTGCTTCACCTGAAAGGCTTCAAATTCTGCACCTTAATCGGATCAACTTACCACCGTGCAGAAATAGTCAAATTCAATACTCAATATAAAACTCTAAGTCACCTTTACGTTAAATTACTAATCTCCCTTAAACAAATCAACATAATACATACTAAACTGACTTCAATTCGTTTACGACGCTTTTATAAACTGGTAAATTACGTTACGTTAACTTAATCTTGTATCAAAACAAAAGAAAACTCCAAACTTCTCTCATTAGACCTCGGCGACGCTTCCTCTTTGAGCAGTATATCAACACCCTTTGTTAGAGCTTAATATTAAAATAATTACTCCAAAATAGTAACTAAGATAAACATCTATTAACTCAAAATAAAACAATTAAAATTTAAACAGCAAGTCACTTTGGACAAAATGGTAATCGCCTATTCTTGACTTTTCACCTCATTGAAATCTGGCCAGTAGCAAAACTATCTTAAGCTAAATTGTATTCAAAGAAATTCTATAAACTTGAATTACGTTCGTACGCAAACCTTACATAAGAAAATGAAAAATGAAGGTAAGATTTTATTTACCTCCATGCGTAAAATATTAATGGTATCAAAACACCTTAAATAGCTTCTAAATAGACAAAGGAAACTGTCCGAGGACGTTAGCAAAATGATATAATAAATTCAAAAATAATTACTTCCAACAGGTTCCTTCGTTAACACACATTACATAAAATATTCCACATAAAACACAACCAAATTTTATTCTCAACGGTCGCAAGACCAACAAACAGAATATAAAGTGAATTACCTAGGTCACACAGGCAAATAGGATATGATCCTTGTTACGTGAAAGCGTCGTAAGACTCGAGCGGGCCACGGTCCTCGATGTTACTGCTTGACGACGACAAAGCTGACTTGCATCAGGTCTCTACCACGTATTCAACTTGATCTTAAATTAATTTACAATAATGTCTCGTAACTTATTGAAGCAGCATTAACTAGTTTAGATCACTTTAATAATTTCTTTTAACTCAAAGTTGTTAAGGTTCGACAAACAAAAGAAGACACTCAGCAAATCGTTTTACGCAGCTTTCATTTAGTGAGTTTAATTTCAATCAGAACAATCTTAACCAGTATGTGTGGTTGGATGTTCGTTCACTACGTTCACTTAATTCTTAGGAAAGAGGTTCTCTAATTATATCTCGTTAATCACGAAATTCAATAGTCCTCGGGTTCGCACTACAAAAAAACACGAACCAAACTTCTATTATAAACGCACTCGAAGATGCCGGTATTCTCCAATAAACTAAATTAATGAGCGAGCCCGGTTGAAATGTTACTTCCCAAAATATCCCAAACTTGGTTATATTCGACTAATCTTGCAAGTTTTCAACGCTACTTAGCTAAATTTCACTAGGAGCTCGCACAATGATGAACCACAAATTCCGCTAATTCGAACGACTTTCCACACACACACACATGACTTCACGCGTCAAAAGCTTAGGACAGAGTCCTCTTCCTTTTAGAATCACGTTTCGCCATATTAAAAAAACGTTCCCCTCCATACATATTCATTTACCAATCAACCATATTAATTTTAAAATTTCCACCCCCCTAAATATACGATTATATCTCGACTGAAGGCGAAGGAACTGCTACGTTCGCATTTTCCTTCGACACGACACAGAAATGTTATTGCTAAGGTACAACCAATCACCCACCCATATTACTTATATGGATGAAAACCAACATTCCGACTCTCCAATTGTTCCTCTACACGAATGCGACAGTACGGCACCAACGCGATAACAACACTTCTTTGTAATGAAGCTATGTAACAAAATTAAACGAGTTTATCCTAATAAAACCCCAAAAACTTCACTGACTTTTCTTAATGAAATTACGTAACTACACAAAAAAATACGTAATTCCTATCTACAATGACTAAAGATAATGCACCATTGCACATTTCTAAAATTCCTTTCTATACAGCGTGACCCATTCAAGCAAAACAGTCATTACCTACAGTAAGCTCTTAAACTAAAAAAAGAAAAGATTCGGAATCTAAGTGAATAAAAATTACAAACAAAAATTTCCCAATACGTATACAGGGTGTTCAAAATAGCCTGACAATGTAAACCAAATCTTAATTTAATGCTCCAATCTGTACTTTCGTTTTGAAACTATGGATTCCAAATTCGATTACCATTTGTAAAAATTTCGAATACTTTCAAATCCGCGAAAGGGAAAAAAACGTTACAATCTAAAAGCATCCACGAATGAATACGTTATTAAGTTCAATTTCATGAGCTTATGCTACATTTCAGATGTACGGTGCTTATCAATACCTTATAGTTTCGAGACTAGCGACAAATACTCGATAAAATCACGACCACGTGGCAATACTACTGATGGCAGCAAATATTGCGACAACACTAAAATCGTATTGATTCAACACGTATAGAACAATACACGTCTAATATCAAAAAATAGATTATATTAGTCCTGATCTGTAATATATGAGTTATTTATATTGGAGTGACATTTGAATTTTATATGGAGCCACAATTGCACTTCTACATAGCTATCCACTACATTGGTCCAATTTTAACATTTTGTGATTGGTATTGCGATATTTGACCAATGTTACAATACTATATAGCTCTAATATTGATCCATTTGCCTCGTTTAAATAGCTTCATTTCCCAAATTCTGTCCGATTGTGATGGTACAACGCTGGCAACTTACATTTGACCAACATTATAATACAGTATAGAATCAATATCTAGCTAACATCTAGTTTCAATGACGTTCCGCAGTAATAGCTCAATTATTTCCAAATGTGATTAAAACAATCTTTACAATTGATATTTTACCAATATGAAACCAACATACTGTCCCATTATTGCAGAACTGAAAAGTTGGGCCAATACCCACGTTTTACTTTATTTTATGTAAATAGCTACCCCTCCACTAGCCCTTTCGTTGTCAACGAAATTTTTATTGTAAAAATTGTATCCCCTTAAATGAAATTTTTCGTTTCCTTTAAGATGCGTTTCTTGTAAACACAAGCAGAATGGTTGGAATTCGCATAATCATTTTTAATTGCTAATAGTGGTGTTATAACCAATTTCAATTCATTGCAGACTGTTTTCTTTGTTATCGAATGTTAGTGTTAAGGTATATAGAATACCAATATTTAAAATAAATAAATTGATAAAATATTAAATAAACTAATAAATAAATAAAATGTAAATAGAATCTTATAGGCAAATAACTAATATTGTAACAAACTTCTTATGTTATGTTTAAATTTGCAATAATGTAGGAAACTTCGTTGATTTTCGTGTCATGTAAATTGCATATCTTAGTGGCTGAAAACATGCATTAAAATTATTCTAATTTCGTACGCATATCGCTCGGGTTCCAGACAGGTCATGCGCAAGGGTTACATTTGCATCGTTTTGTAGATGATTAAAAGCGAAAAGAGCATCCATTTTGCTCTCTTAAAAATTTTATTGAAAAAGTGCTGTATAGTTTCACAGTAAGCGCAATTTGAACCTATTTTACCTTGTTCGAGATGTTTACCTTTTTTAGGCACTTTAATTTTTACGGTAACTTTTCCTTTTGGCGTATTTTCGTTGTTTACCGTTAATTGTACGCTATACGTTTCAATTGATCGAGGATGACGCAGTAAAAGTTTGTTGCTATGCAGAAGAATTATAAATTGATAGTACCATATCCCGTCTAAATCTAGTAAGTTTGGCTACTTTCTAAAGGAATTTGCATATTTGGCATCAAAATCCTTTTTTATTTCCATTTCAAGAATTATTGCATAACCAAATTTGAAAGCGTGTATTCAGCAGCATTTAGTTATCAGTAACAGTATAACAGTGACAACCAAAATGTAAAAGTACTGCAGGTATTTCATTTCTAAGCATTAATTCATAACGAATTTTTAAGTTAATCCCAGTTTACTAACATTAGTATTCAGTGTTTTTCTACTTTATAACTTGGTTTAAAGTTATACATAATAAACCTTGTTATTGTTTTTTTTAATTTTAAGTTTATTACATTTAAGCTTTACTTGTTTTGCATAAAATAAGTTGGCGTCCGAGATATTTTAACATTTATTTACAGGTTGAAGCTGCATCAATGTTGGAAAGCGAACATATCTCACCACACGCTTTTTTATATCAGAGCAAATCAAAATTTTAAGAACCCGGCTCATTTAATCTCTGATTGACTAAAAGGCTCAAATTCTTCTAGTTGACATTATAAGTATAAGTAATATTTGGGGTGAATTAATAACCACAACACACCCCTTATTTCATCCTTGTTTAAATATTACAGTATAAAAATATCACAGCTAATAAAAGTATCACCGTTAGTATTAAATCTAAATTTTAAGACTTGTGATCGCAGTTGAATTTAATAAAAATGATTCAGCTAGTCTTCTTTGGTCCTCTTGATTTTCCTTGGTTGACTTGGTTTAATGTTTT
This sequence comes from Vesta saturnalis, assembly GCA_036346205.1. Taxonomy (NCBI): domain Eukaryota; kingdom Metazoa; phylum Arthropoda; class Insecta; order Coleoptera; family Lampyridae; genus Vesta; species Vesta saturnalis. The sequence continues at coordinate 2,124,091 of JARFJB010002353.1, read as the reverse complement.
TCATTTCGAATAAGGTTTATGGCAACAGATGTACTTGTATCAGAATTTTCCTCAGAACCGGAGTCTGATTCTAGTGTTACTGCAGGTATCGAGCTACTAGTACGAATTCTTGTAGCTGTGCCTGATTGTTCACTATTACGTTGTGGTGATACGTTTCTTCTTGGTGTATCTGGTGTACAAGATTCTAATTCTACGTCTGATAATTCAGTCTTTTCAACAGTCTTGGGTGATATATGATTTGTGCCAATGCTTTACCAATGTTGATGTTCTCCTGGTATCCATGCAACGTTGTCAGACTTGTTTTAAAATCTGAAGTTCTACATTAGTGGAGATGGAGATAATTTCAAAATATCTGAAATATCTAAAATGGGCAAACAATAAAATATATATATATATATATATATATATATATATATATATATATATATATATATATATATATATATATATATAATGAAACCGACATACTTTCGAATATTCAAGATATGGATAAATTTGTGATTTAAGAATATCATAAGTTACAGTTATTTTCATATGAAAACAGATATCTTAGGTCAATTTTTTAGTACAAACTATTATTGAAAATACCTAATATATCTACTTCCTTAAATTATCTTTGAATATATTTATTACATGTTAAATTATACTTTGTGTTCATTAAAAGTAAAACGGCGTTCCGTAGGACTAACAAAACACCAATACGTTTTTCACCATTCACAGGTATGACAAACAAAGAAAAACAGAAATTTCTGCTTGTAGTATAATTGATTATCCAGTTTTATCTAGATCAAGCTGTTTTCATTTCGACAAAATTACTGAATTGGCCACAAATGCGATTAACAGGGCTGTTTAGAATTCTGTCCGTATTATTGTTAACGCTCCCATAGGAAAACTAAGAGAACAAGAAATAAACCTTGCATCTAGCTACACTTTATCTTATGACATCTAATATACCTGTGAAAAATTGACGTCATTTTTAACTGCTCTAAAACCTGAACGTCTTCGCTACATTATGAAGAGAAAAAAGATTTGTTACTACAAATTTACAACTTATGAAATAGAAGTTTATTACATAAACTATGAGTTTGTAAATGGAAACTGTAACTTCTTTGCGTACTTAAACTCCTATTTAGTTTTTGTGAATTGGATACCCAATTTACTAGTTTATACAACTATACAACTTAAGCAAAACCAAAATGTAACACAAAATCGGACAATTCGCTTGTGTGGCAATTTAGATAATCATTTTAAACCAATTATATTATGTATTAATCGAACAAAGTAGCAATAAAGCTCATTTCTAAGAATTAAGCTTCTAAACATCCTGATATTTCTATAAAAATTTTAACGCACACATTATATAACCAGTTGCGCAAATTGACTCTGCTAATAACACGTAATAATATAAAGGATGTCCGGCAGAGGCCGAAAAAACTTTCCTATGGTATAACACGCCTTTGAAACTGGTGTCAAAGATGCAGTTATTTAACAGCTTAGGATCTATTTGAAATAAAGGAATGATCTCATGGGTTAAGGTGCTTGGATGAGGGGTGGTTGATTATGTAAGATATTTTTTTTAGTTGATTGTGCAGTTGCTTTTACTTAAAAAAGATCCTCTTCGTGTAATGTCGTATGATCAACAGTTTTCTTGATAAATGGACTTAAGTGACTAATTTGCTAGTACTTTGAACAAAATGTCCTTTTTTACGTTAATACGTTCAAGGAATCACATTTTTTTTAAAAGAACGAATGCACAATCGGCTAAAAAAATGTGTCCTTAAAAAATCAGCCACCCCCTAGGTCCCACACCGCTAGTATCACCATGAGTCACCTGATATTTTTAAAAATTCACCTCTACCAACATTAACCTTCACCCATACTCTGATTCCTCTAACGAAAATTGATTCGAATATTGTAAGCAGCTCCTTAACAGCCCGTCGATAGCTTAATCGGAGAAGGGTGTGGTACGTAGAGTAACTTATGACTACTAGTAGTTCTTAACACACTATTTATTACATATAAAGACACGATTCTAAGTAAAAATGTTTAAACCTATTTTACATAACACATAACACAAATTAAACAAATATAATAAGGAACGGATCCTCCAGGTGGTCACCATTCCGAAGGGCTCGAAGGCTGCGGGAGGATTATGAACTCTTGGCGGGTGCTTACTCTCGGCGGGTCGATAATTAGTAGTAAAGCAAAATGATACGAACTCTAATTTATTTTGTCATTCAAAATATGTTTTATCACAATTTCTATGAATTTGTATTGACGATTAAGGAGCTAACATGGATATACGAGGAGTATGTATATAAATTTGTTCCCAGAAGAGTACAATGAGAGCTGCTTTTATTTTCTATAGAATAAATTTACTTTACTAGGTCAACCGGTACTTTATTTATTTTATTTTAAAATAAAATAATAGTATCGATTTTATTTACCTTACTTGAATTTGTCATCTGGTCTTTGCTATAGTTACTTTTATTATTCACGAAAATGGAACACAAAATGAAAGGATCGTAAACTATAAAGATGAGAACGAAATAAGAAGCAGTTGGTGGTTTTTCTCTACCACTTTATAGCAAAAGTGATAATTTCGTATCTCCTTTAAAGCGTGTAATGAAAGTTCTTAAATTTTATTTTCAATTTGCGATTTATTCTGATCATTTCAAAGCAAATGTACAGGAATTTCCATTATAGAAATTGGTTTAAATTAAGGGAATTTATTTGTCTCTTCAGGAGGCGTACTATAAAGCTTTTTTAGTATTCTGGATACGAACACAGGGTGTTTCGTATAAAGTGTTGGAATTCAGGATTGATTTACGATCAAGGTACAACGGTTTTAACAACATAATGTGACAGAAATGGGATTTTTTGAAGATTATTATGCGATTATCTGTCTGCAGACTGTCTTCATAGCTCGGTGGTGTATATGCTAGGTATTTTGTGGTAGGATGGAAGTAATTCATTAAATAGGCTTACGTTTGGTTAATTAGAAGGACGCTAGACTGAAGAGGCGTACACCTTTCAGACAAGCAACGGTAGAAAAATGCCGACACAGGCATACACCTTGCGGAAATTTCCCAGGAATTGTTAGTTCTTTTCAGGCGACAACCTACAAGCAAAGAGTAACATTTTCTGTATTCGAATACGTTTGTTTACGCTGGGCATACGCCCGAGTAGTTGTCTTAGTGTACAGGTATGGTGGTGTTTTGCAGAAAAGAGGCAGCGATCGAAATGGTCGGAGGTAATAAGATAAATAATACCACAGTAAAAAAATAAAAGAAAGGTCACGTTTTTCAATCCCTCCTCGAAGGGGTCACAATCATGGATTCTCAGCATACATACATACATTACGTTTATATGCATGGTGGGATTAACGATGGGTGTGGTCAGGATAGGATCGGAAGGAACGGAGTTAGGGTTGTAAGGGGGAAAATACTACCGCAGCAGTCGCCAAAGTAGCCGCACATGGTGTGCGTAGATGCGGTGACCAAGCCGCTACATGTACACGAGGAAAAACCCCTGAAAAAATCACTTACAAGATAAGCGGTAACAAGAATCGAGCCCATTAAGTCCCGAATGCTAAGTAGGTCGTATCACCGCTAGTCTAATAGCTCGGTAGTTAATATCGTGTTGCGTTTCCGCTTATACAGTCCGAGATCGGATACGAGTGGGCGAGATATGGGAGCTGACGCGTTGGTGGTGCCTTGAATCGAAATACAAAACGATTTCTAGCTACGGAAAAAGGGCAAATAATTAATCATTTTACGATCAAGAATAATTGTAAGCGAAAAATTAATTTTCGGATTTTTGTAAAGATTTTGGGATCTTTACAAGATATTAAATAAAACAGCTAGACACAATATTCAAAGCATAAGAAAGTATTTTCGGACTTATGCTAACTGTGTATGTAAAAGCAAGTAGCTTTTTGCGATTGGAAGGAGCAGCTTTGTGTTAGTTGCAAGGAAGTAGGACAGTTCCATGTGAGGTTTTCAGTCAACATCTACGAATACGCAATTTAAGACTCACTTGGAAATTGTTTATTACACTTAAATCTAATTGTATGTAAATTATTTATATTTCTTGGCAATGTTTAATATACAGCATATAAAAACGAAATAATAAAGAAATAAAAATAAAATATTGCGAAACACTAGAAAATACACTAATTATACAAGAATATTGAAAATGAATGAACTAACATCAAAACAAGTATTATTAAAGCAACAAAGAGTGCCGAAAGAAGAGTGCCAGGAAAAGTGAAACAAGACAGAAATGGATAGAAACAGAAAGATACGAAGAACTAAACGAATATAATAAAGTTAAACAGGAAGCAACAACTTTATACAAAAAGAAAAAATTCGCCTAGATCACCAACCCAATGCAAATACTGCAGAAAACAACAAAGGTAGCAAAAAATTATTCCAATACATAAGAAAGTTCAACACAAAAAAGACATAAACAGTAAAAGTAAGTAGAAAAGCCAGGGAGAAACATTTCACAGATCTATATGGTGGCAATAAAATAGAAGAATTACGAGACGAGAGATAATGAAGTGGACCTACCCACATGGGAAAAGTTTATAGAACAATTAAAACGGAACAAGGCTGCAGAGCCTGATGACATAAATAATTAACTAACTAACGGAGAAGGATACACAATCTAATGCTAAACATATGCACCCAGAAAGACGTGCCACAGGACTAGATAAATTGTCAAATCACCCTACTCTACAAGAATTGTGATCTAATGAAATATGGCAAGTATCGGACGATCATATTGCTAACAAAATATTAACTTCCATAATAAGAAGGCGAATGACTAAATATACTGAACAAAATTTCAGGCGGGGAAGATCAACGACAGATGCGATCCACACACTAACACAGATAATAGAGAAATGTTACGAATACAATATTGAATTACACCTGCTCTTCATAGACTTCCAACAGGCGTTCGACTCCATAAATAGACAGCAATTACTCAAAGAAATGAAAAATATGCAAATACCAGGAAAGCTAATAAGATTCCCCAGTGTGATAATGATGCATTCTACAGTACAAGTATCTACAGCCGAAGGTAACTCAAGTACAATTTATAGGAAGTTTGAGTAAGACAAAACAAAACATAAAACATAACAAATATCGTGTTTAGACTTTGCTTACATTGCTCACTAAAAATAATTTTATTCTAGACTTAAACAAGTTGGTAAATGTTTTACATTTTCAGGTAAGCAGTTAAATAGCCTCAAACCAATTACATCAGGTGTATTCTGTGACTTAATTCTATATTTGGGTAAACGAAAAAGAGGTTTATTCCGAGTATCCTGATAGTGTACTTCTGATTGCAGTGTATACTTATTTAAGTTAGGTGTAACATAACATTTACATTGCAAAGTAAACAGACTAGAGAGCGTTATAATTATAGCAAGAGATAAAATCAGCCCAGAGCAGGTAATAGTGGAACTTACAAAAGAAGCTGAAGTCAGAGGCTTGGAAATAAACGAGGAAAAAGCAAAACACATGGTAAGCACAAGAAGAGGACTAGTTAACTTATGGGGAATAATAATAAAAAGATACTACTTTCAAAGAGTTAAACATTTAAATAACGGGAGAAGTCCTGAAATAAATGAAAGAATAAACAGATCATACTCGAGCTATCAAATGTTCTTCAAAAACAGAAACCTTAGTAAAACAACAAAACTAAAAATATACAAAATTGCCATTAAACCATGCATAACTTGTTCTGCACAAACAATGTGTTCAAACAGCAAAGATAAAGAAAGGATGAGAATATTGAAATATCAGTACGGACGGCGGATGGAGAATTTAGACAACTCATGAACATGTGTGTGAGAGACTTATTAGAAGGAGAAGACATAGTTAGATTTATAAAAGCCCAAAGACTCAGATGATTCGAACACACTCTACCAAGAGAACCTTCCACGCTATAAGAATAAGAACGACAGTATATGGTTCTAGTGGGTTAACACAGGTTAATACCATCTCGGGCGCCCAAAAGTTACCCTAACCCAAATCGTATTTGGGCCAATACAGTACTTGTATACCGTTTCCAAACGGAATGCAATATGTCTCTTAGTTTGAACGCTCCAGATTTCTTAGTATAGGATAACTTCAAGGTTTGAACGGTGGTTAAAAGTATTGCTAAAAAGAATTATTTTGAACGACAAGTTAGGAACCTAGACCAAAGTGACCAGTTTACATCTTTACAAAGACGAGTCCTTAATCAATGGTTAATGATCACCAATGAATGATTTTCTTAATAAATACGAGCTCCTTTGAACTTAACTAAAGAAATTTTTTGAGCAAATAAGTGATAAAGTAGATTTAGTTAGACAATTTTGAATACTATTTTATGTCCGAATTTATACATGACTGCAATACGTTCAGAAGCCGAATACTCAGACGCCGCATACATAGGTTACCGCTCAGGTACCCTAGCGACATCACAATACAACACGCACACATACCACCCATCACACGCAGAATACAAACACTACAGAAAAACTTTGCACACAAAAGAACCTTTGGCGACACAATTCCAACCCGAGAGATCCTTGCCACTCCTTATAACTACCGTTTTCCTAAATTCTCACGGAAAAGACCCAAACTAAAATTCAACCCCCCCCCCCACGATCATTGACCACCTCCCCGAGAAGATGGAAGAAGCCCTAGATAGTGTTCCATATGCCCTCCGCATCCCCCCGTCTACTTGATGACGACCTAGCATGATACCGGCAAACGAATCGGATTAACTACACTAAGCTAGCTACAACCGACTAAATAACACGCACAAAAAAAATCAGACGTAATGTATAAACGTAAAAAATCGTAGAACATTGTCTAACCTGCTAATGTAGCCATAGGTACATTAGTAGTGGGAAATTTAAAAACTACCATACAGCCTGCGTTCAGGAGGCAGCGACAGAACTTGTTTAATTAAAATTAAATCTATTAGTGATTTTTGTTCATATCAATACGCTAAAATTATTGCTTATCCTACAACGGACGGATTAGTATAAAAATATTACCACTAGGCCCGTAAAATAATTATTGCTTTCATAACGGATTAACTACTAATTACGGATAATTCTGTCAAATCATAATTCAAAGATACCGAAGTCTACCGAAGACTACTTGGTTACATACGTTACTTTGTATTTTACACTAAAAGGAGTATATTATAGTGTACTATATTAGAGTTGCTTCGGCATTAAGAATAAATTATTTATATTAAAATACTTTATTTTACTAAAAATATACTTATTTATTATATTAAACTAAAAATTGCGTGTCAAATAAGCTAATTTTAAACATTGCGGATACAAATAACAGTGCGTAAAATAACAAATACGAAAATATAAGAAAGTTACAAATCACCAAACGAAAAGGATACTCAGATGAAACTAAATTAACTCTTTATATATATTTTCTGTGCAGTTGGCATATCTTCATTTCGTTTTTCCACATAACTCACTACGGCACTTACTACAATACGTTGTGGTTTTTTTGCTTTTTTAGGGAATTCTTTGAGTTAGTTTGGTACAATGTGCTTAATGATTAGATCTATGGGCATTGAAAGAACTTGCGGCTTATGACGCAACTTAATCATATTTTACACAATGGCAGAACAGTGAAGTATGACGCAATGTAAATTTTACGTAGATTGGTAATCTAGGGTTAATATTGAAAGTCATTGATGAAACCTAAATTTCTTTGTATTGACAATATACGTTGATCCTTATGGTTCCTAAAATTTTACATTTATGCGTAACGATGATCTGGTACGGCGGAAAAAATGTAATATCGATTGCTATATGCTCTGTTTTAGATAGTTTGTATTCGCAAACACGCATTTTATGGTTAAATCGCTATTATATAAAATACAACTTTTGCAATATAAATGAAATAATTAGGACTGACATGCAAGTCTTAATTATTTTCATAATTGAGTATTGATTAATTATATTCCTTGAAAATCTATTTTCATTTATTTGTTTGTTAAAGTTTACATATACTTAAACTAAATAGATGTAGAAGGCTTATTTCTAACTTTTCCATTCCGGATGTGTGCTATAATACAAAGTACATTATCTGCGCTCACATTTTTTGATTGAGAGGTAATAAAAGAAAATCGGCATTCACATTTAAATACGTAATATTTAAAATCTTTAAGTTTGTTTTATAGAAAACATTATTTCAAACGCAAAAGATATTTTAAATTATACTATCTATTAAATTATTTTTAAGCGGACAATTTAAATTTTATATTTTGGGTTCGATGAGAAATGCGATAAAAGGTATTGTAAGCGTTACGTGCAATTTTTTTGTGAAATGTAATATAAACTGAATGAAGGTGTTTATGGCGCAAAGTGCAAGATCATTTGGTGGTTTTAAATAGCATGAAAAATATTTAAGGGACACCATCATGCAGAGGCAAAAAAATAACAACACTGTGGCCGTAAATGGTAATGATTAAAGATTTGCACCTTTTGGTTACCTGTAACATTAATTTAACCCGTAACTGCTACTGACAAACGTACGGTACTTAACTGCTACCGACGGGTCACTGTCACCCACAAATTCATTTTGCAATAAATAACACACATTTTGAAAGATGATTTTATTTACTAAAAATAAATGCAACATAACTATTCAAAAATTCATATAAAATAAAAAAATATATTTAAATACAGTTTGGACACATTTTAATAGCACATTGTCGGCAAATGGGGATTTTACTGGCTAAGCAGGGGTATTGGTTTTCCGGTCCTTTCGGCTAGCACATATTCCACATCTTTTTCTTTTTGATGGAACACCGTCATTATTTGGTGTTGAAAGTGTTTTCAACTTGACTCGGCTGCGAGACTGCGAAGTTTGCGAGGGATATGGTTGGATGCGAAAATTTTGTTCTGTTTGTGTTTTCCAAATCTCGACCTGTGTTTACTTATTAATCGTGTAATGGGTTTGAGGATCTGCAAAAATTTGAAGCTTCAGTCCGTATTTAAGGGGCTTGCTGGGTATATACATTCTGAATTCACATCTTCCTCTAAATGCAACAAACATTTCGTCAATAGTGACGTTTGATCCTGGATAATAATTTTCTTTGCAATTCAGTACAAACTATTCAAATATGACCAATTTTTTTAATTTTATGCGAACTGTTCTGGTTGAAGCATCATATAATCTTAAACACGACAACAAAAAGAGAAATCGTGCAAGTGCCTTTGTACATCGAAATAAATTTCTACCAGTGCCATCAGTGGACCACATAAACCGAAGGTCTTCATGACTCGATTTGAATACTTTTTGGAACTATAAAGGTCTAATAAACCCTTCTATTTTGTCTGTTGGACCAATGAAAGATGGTGAGAACCTTGATCGAGAATTGTTGCGCCCCTTGAATGTCTGGTACTTATTTGTCATTATGTCGATACGCTCCTTAGTGCAGTCAGTGATAATCTGTAGCATTTCATCTGATATCAGGAGTTTCCACGCATCTAGTGCTGAAGACGGTGGATTTTGGCGAGCTTTTCCTTTCATATCTGCTAAAACTTTCACAATATTTTTGGAAGAAGTTGTACCTCTATCGGGTGCTTTTTTACCCACATTGTTCGATCCTTTCGATACCATTCCGCTTTTGATTCAATACTGTTATCGTCAGAAACATTTTCCTTATCTAATTCAAATTACTCATAAAATACTCCTTTTTCAGAATCATCTTCCAGACCTTATTTAAGGTCCCAATCTGAATCGGTACATGAACCATGTTTGCTGTATATTTCATGTTCTTGTCCGTCAACGTTACTCTCATAGGCGTGAGATAAAAGTGCTATACCAGCTTCAGTGGAATCTTCAGCCACAAGACACTCGATTAGTATATCATTATTTTTAGCATCATGGATATCCTTCCAAAATTCTGTATCATTGGGTACTTCTTCCAAGTCCTCATCGGATAAATCTCTATTACTACTTTGAGCTATAGCGAACTAAAATATAGAGAAAAATAGGATTTGTTTATTGAAACAATGTTCGGTTTCACTTCATGTAAGCAGTAAGAGCTTCTTAACTTAACCTTCAGTCCTTTCCCTTGCGGAGTGGGCAAAACAATCCCTGCCTCTTACTTATTTTTCATTCACAATCGTTCTCCATGCTTTCCCATCTTCGGATACCTCCCTAGCTTCCGCAAGGTTCATAGATTATCTCTGAAATGCCCTTTTATTTTTAAAACCCCTTATCTTTCTTTCTTTTATCATACATTCTACTACATTCAGCCAAGTTTTATGCGGCCTACTAGGCCCAGTCTTTCCTCTATATTTGCTTCGATAATCTTGCGTTGTTTATTTTCTCAATGTGACCAAACCAACGTAACGTACTACTTTTATATCTATCCGTCGTCGTCTTTTCCTCGCCACATTCCGTCATTATGTATTCATCCTTTATCTTACCCCTTCTAGTTTAACACATGCGCTTCTCAGGAATCTCATAACCACGGCATTTAATTTTCTTTCGTACTTTTTTTGACGTTCCATGTCTCACTTCCATACAGTACTGAAACGCCATTATAGGTTGCTGGTTTCGCAGCTAGACTCATGCTTTCGTTTCTCATTATCGTCCACATACTTCCAATTACCTTCCTTCCAATCTCGCCCTCCATTGTACCATCTGCATTACACATTCTACCGAGATATACCAGCTCGTCCACTTGCTCCAAAATTTCATCTTGCAGAGCAAATTCTTTACTCTCCTTTCCACCTTCCCGCTTGAACACCACAATCTTAGTTTTGTTCACGTTTACTTTTAGGTCCATGCTCTCACAGACTGTACCAAACTTCCTCAGAGCGGTTTGTAGCTCATCCGTACTGTCACTTAATAAGACTGTGTCATCTGCATACACCAGAAATCGTGCATTTACGTTTCCAACCATTACACACATTTATCCAGGTATTCATTGAACAACCACGATAACATCACACAGCCTCTTCGCACTCCTTCCTCAATATTAAAGTATTCACTCACACCTCCTCTCACCCTAATACATGCCCCACTACCGTTCTAAAAATTATATAACGAATTCAAACAATTTTGGTGGTAACCTTACTTGTATAAAAATTATTTGTTACACTTGTACTACAGTCCGATTACTCTGAACCAGGCACGCGTATATCCTACTTCGGAAAATAATCAAAGTAGCGATCTCTTCGTAGTCTGATCGAGTACTGAGAAATCGTGGAATACAGTAGCGCTTAACTTCCTCCTACCCCATTAAGACATATCTCCACCAAAATTAATAAAAATATTTAAGGATATATGTTTTGAGCATAGGATCCAAATTAAGCTTATTTTTTCGTGAATCTGATGTTGCAAGATTTTTTAACCCTCGTATCCCTAAAAAACGTAGATGACCAATAGCTGGCCAATTTAGACCCATATATACATTTTTTTGTTTATATGAAAGGTTAGACGTTTTATTCAAAATAGATTACTATAGGAGTAGAAAGTTTAGTAACCATATTTTAAACGTTTACAACAAAAATATGAAGCCAATTTTTATCAAACAAACGTAATCTGAATCATTTTTTACTTATGTGTAAGTAAACGTGATATAATTTTTGAGTTCGAGAAACCGCAATCTTTAAGATCTAATTGATAAAAAACCATGTACTGGAATGCACGAAGATAATATGTGCAGAATGGACCTTTTTGTTGGAAAAATAACATTGTAATAATAAAAACCACCACGCTGGTTAATACGCAAATTTTTGGCTGTATTTCAAAAATTGTTACAGTATCCCATAAATAAAAAGTATGAAAAACGTAATCATCGGGATATACAATTAAAAAATGTTTAAGGGCAGGAGGTGATTATATATTTTGAAGAGTGAGGTGGATGCAGTTTGAATCGTTCGATAAATGGATTAAAAGAGATTATTTAATATGCTCAAAACCAAATACACCGAAAAATGAACCTATTCGTACAAAATCCTACATATAGATACGTGTTTAGAGTCAGTAAATTAATGATATCACACGATCAAGCCGCTCTAGGTGATATGAACGCTTACTAAGGTAAACAAGTTGCCAAGCTAACTGCAATGGAGATGGGGGTTGGTCTTATGTAAGATATAAAGTATCTGAAATTTCACCTCAAATCTTTTATGATTACCATAAAGAAACAGTAACAAAGTTAAGTCCACGAAAATAGTATTTACGCGCCACCTCAATCCAGAATTTTTCTGAAGTAAATAGTCCCTAGTAAGTTCTTACAGTAATCGTATTCGAATGTAGAAGATTAGAATGTAGTCTACTCAATTATATAATACACAACTCAATTTCCAACGTACAACACGTACAATACAGATATGGTTTAAAAGAGTACGTTAAAACTCATTTTAGTAATAAATAATACATTTGCCTTAATCCAAAACAAGAAAAATATGCACGTCAAATCAGTTTTGAAAACCTTTAAATTCTTTTAGGATTAAAAACAAAATTGCCCAAAGCTTAAGAAAATTTTGGAACAGATAATTATTAATTACACCTTGTATATTCGTATAACCCAAGTAGAAGGACATTTCCTGTACACTTTGAAATTTACCCTCGTATGTCTAGTAAAAAAATTGTTACTGATAATAGTAATCAACACAGTTAGCATATAGTATGAATTTACCTCTTCCTTGAAGAATTTGAAGATGGCGGAGTTTTGAGAGTAGCCCTTGTGTTGGTTTCTTTTCATATTTTGTGCTGGCAAAAGAGCACGTGACGTGTGAATCGTTGTTAGAATAGTTGAGATTGAATTAGCTCACTTTTTGTGCATGAAACCTATATAGAGAAATTAACGTAACTCAGGTTACCAAACTGGTAGAGTAGTGGTGTCACGACCTGCTTAGCATTCGAGTGGTAATCGGTTCGATTCTCGTCTCCCTTTTATGGTGTTTTTCAGGAGTTTTCCTCATACACATGTAGCGGCAAGATGACTGCGTACATGCACACCATGTGCGGCTACTTAGGCGAATGCTAGTGGTAATAATTTCCCCCTCAGAAACCTAACTCCGTTCTTTCCGATCCTATCCTAACCACACCCATCCTTAATCCCACATGCATATATACGTAGTGTATGTACGTATGCTGGGAATCCATGATTATGGCTGAAGGAGCTTCGAAAACTGAAACAACCCGACCTCTCCCTTGGAGAGGGAATGAAATACGTGACCTTTCCTTTCCTTTTTAGCTGGGGTGGTTGTTAGTTGTGTATGATGAGACGTTCAATACAACAAAAAGAGCGTTCGGGGAATACAGAAGCTTGTGACTGTGGTAGTTTGGATTTTATGCAAATTATGTAAGAGGCGCGTGTTAGACGTCACCTGCCCCGTGCGTGTACGGGATTGATGACCAGCTAATGTGGTCGTTTATACTGAATTTGGCCGCAAAAGCAAAAGATAGATATCCAGAAGTTCATTGCAGCTAATTATTTACGAATGTGTATCAGTTTATCTAGCGGAATTAACGTACGATATGAAGGATGCAAAAGTTATTGTTTATGTGTGACCGGGCGTCCAGGACATTTTTTTTAGATTGTGTTCTTATGATTATGTAAAGTTTGTCTTTTGTTCGTAAATATTGTTTATTTTACCTGTATTAGGTATAAGCTAGTTAGGAACCTAATTTTAAACTAGACTAAGATGTCATATTGATTATTGTAAAGGGTGAAAGAAAAGAAACTTTATTATCCGTTAACATACGTTTTCATTTGATGTCTTAATATTAAAATCCTAGCACTAACTTTGCAAATCATGGACAGTATTATAATGAGCATTAAAGTTTAGAGTAATTCAAAGTGTGAACAAAGGGTTTGAGTTAAAGCATGTCGCAATTAATGTAAATCAATCAATAACTTCATTTGATTCACAATTCAGCAATATAACTTGAAAGTTATTCGTTGACAAGCTAATTTGTTTTCTAAACTTAATTGATTTGTTTGGGCCATTACACCGCTCGAAGCTACACCGTTTCATGAGGACAAACATTCTAAATTTGCTAAGAAGTTATAAACTTTGTGTTTGACTTAAGCGAAATCAAAGTAACAAAGTGGTTTGGTTATTTAAAAGCACTCACACAATTGTTAGCAAAAACTAAAAGTCAAATGATAACATTTGCTGTTCATTTAAACGATAGTGTATAATGCAGGTTTTCCAGGATAAAATGGGGTACATGGGGATATTGAAAAGGGTAGTAGAAAATTATTGATTACACGTTGTATATTCGTGAAAACCAAGCAGAAAACGTTTCCTACATACCTTCGGATTTACCTTCATATATCTGATAAAAGGATTAATATTGGTGAAATAAATAATTAAAATAGCTAAGAACATGAATTTGACTCTAATAATTTAAATTCTGTATTTAACGAGCATACTTTTACTTCTTGTGTCCCGAAAAAATGGGGTACATTGGGTATTGAAAAAGCTAATAGATATAAGATCTGTCAAACAGGGAAAAGTGACGCAGTTAGGCGCTCATTAACGGTTGAAGGGCGAATATCTTGATTTGGGGTATTGGAAATCAAGGATCGGTCAGGTGGCCTGCTAGATCACGAATTATCGCCGCCACAGATTTTTCAATCCAAAAATCAGGTGTCTTTCGAATCCTGTGAAACAAGTGAAGTTAATCCTCACAAGATAATCGTGAGCCGTAACACAATGTAGACTATGCATTCGAATGAATGTTTTGCATGCTCCTTCATCATCCTTTTAACGACATATGGTACCAAACTCATGAGACTTTTGTCAGGTAATAAGACGACATTCAGTTGTTGAGCAATCCTCTTAATCAACGCCAACTTTGGTCAAATTGCAATGTCGGTATTTGTAATCACTTTTTCACCGGACATACGGGTGTTGTACAACGTGACCAATTTATCAGAATTTCAAAAATATAGGTATCCAAAATTAGTCGGCCTGGAATTTTTCAAAAAACATTTTGAAATTTAGATTACGCATTAACCCCGTTCTAAAAATCTGGTGAATGCATCTCTTACACTAAATAAGTTTGGAGATTATTAGAAAACGCACGTTTTTCGTTTTTGCCCGGTATCCCAGTAACGGGATTAATTTCTGCAAACGTAAATCCAAATTGTTAATGAGTAGATAAGCTGTGTCCGTTCATTTTGCAAATTTCATCCCCCAATTTATGCCGGTTCGAGCCCAAAATCCCATGATATTTCTTGTGGAGGTTCGGTTTGCAAATTTCATCCCTTAATTTTTTTCAACTCCTTACACCAGCATTATTTCATCCCCTAATTTTTTTAACCTCTTACGCACACACATGTTACATCCTCTATTTCTTCCCGCTTACACCTACACGCAGGTACCAACCCCAATGTTCATCCCACACGTGACGTCATCAGACTAATGATATTGAAAATCCGATACAACTGCGAGAGTTGCAAGCTTGTTTTACCGACACCCTCTATCGACTTATTTACATATATCAAATTGAGGGCGCCACCCCTTATGGTGCATCTATGTGATTTTGCGGATTATTCTAATAAAAAAATCAACTTTTCTCCAAAACCGGCCAGAATTTGCCCCCCTAACACCCACCGTCGACTTTTCAACGTATCTACCACATATATCAAATAAAATAATATTTGACAGTACTCTAACTGAAATAGTAAATAAAACACCTAAAAAGGAGTCCATTGACGTTAACCCCAAAAAACCGCGGATCCAATTTAAAGGATATAATAAGCTATAGATTGGAATTTCTTGAATCTTACAATCTGGTGTGCTTTTATGAAAAGTTCATACAAGTGGTTGACCGTCGTCGTCTTCATGAGAAAGAATTGCATGGTGGTAATGATGACATCTATAAAGACAAGGATGTTATCAATGCAAAGTATAATATTAATTCACATAGCACTGTATGCTTAATGAAAATATTGTATTATCGTCCTGCTTACCTAATATATAGCATTTACTAAATAAAGAAATAAAATTAAAATGTTATAATTATTCGTTTAAGTTTTATTTCAATCACTAACTATAAAGTAGTTGCTCAGAAACAAAAAAGTTTCAATTCAAAATCATGACCTTGATGAAAAGTCTAGTACTCCCAAACATGGTGATTTACTTCCTAATAGTATACGTGGTATTATATACGACCCCTTCAAGAAACACAACGATCAGTCTGCTTACTGAGAAAAATGGTTTGAAGTGTAAACATGTGTCGTAAACGAATCAACAATAAGCACAAACTTTTACAGGAAATCTTACTTCCAACGAAGGATATAGGTTATTTTACGTTCAGTGATAATCACGATGTGATTGAACCTAATGGTGCCAAATCAAACCCTATTTTTATTTTCGATGATATCGCTTGTGGAAAGCAAGATAACGTAAGAGCATATTTTTTATGGCTAGACATAACGATATTGACTGTTTCTATTTGGATCATACTTATAGTAAAGTTCCAACGCAATTAATTGGTCATAATGCGAATCTAATTATATTATTTGAGCAAGATGAATTAAACCTAAAACATATGTATGAGGATCATGTAGTTACTGATCCTATTCAGTTATTAACAGCTCTCTGTTTATTGTAAACAGGTATATGTCCAGGGTAAACTGGTAACTGTTCAGTGAACCGATTTTGCTACAAACGTTTAATGAATGTATAATACCTTACACTGTTTAGTAGTAATACGTTCTCGGTATTAATTATACTGCGTATTATTTTATCTAAATCGTTATTAGTTATTAACAGCTATCTGTTTAGTGTAAACAGCTATCTGTTCAGGGTGAACTGGTACCTGTTCAGTGAACCCGTGTTGATATAAACGTTTAATGAATATATAATGCCTTAAACTGATTTCCTGTACCTGTTCAGTGTACCCGTTTAACTACAATGGATAATAAGGAGATGATATTAAAGAAAAAAATTATTGAGGCTTGTAAAATAATACAGCAGAAGGACAACACTCTTAAAACTGCTCGCATTGATAATGAAAGAATATTTGAAAGTACTGAAATAGTAAATAACACACCTAAAAAAGCAGTCCATTGACGTTAACCCCAAAAAACCGCTCCCTTTTCGTATTTCAAAGAAAGCATGCTACTACCCCAATAGCCCGCTATCTCAAGTCCAAATCGAGAAATTTGGACGTTCGCATACCCAGTATCAATTCAGAAAATAAACTCCTCAATTTAAACTTATTGATGATAATCAATCTGACATCGAGAATAAGAGACTCCGCAATGTTGCTAATCCTATCGTACTATAATTCAATCAATTTCAGTCAAAGTTTATTGACATGTAGTAGGCATCATGTTACAATTCTTAGAAATCTAAATTTAGAATCAGTTCGTGGTGCTAAGTATAATATTAATTTACATAACACTGTATGCTTAGTGAAATTATTGTATTATGATCATGTTTATTTAATGTATAGCATTTACTAAATAAAGAAATATTAGTAATCATAATTTGTTTTCTTTTTATCTTGATTTAAACTGTCTTGACTATCAGGATGTGGTACTACTGTGCTAACCAAGGTCTGGTCTGTCTCAGAATGAGTTTCCCCAAGAACTGTATCCCTTTCCCAAGTACAGATAGCTGTAATTCTTAGAAACAAGAAAAAATGATTGGGGTTGTTGAGAGAGAGAGAGAGAGAAATAGAGAGAGAGAGAGAGAGAGAGATGATATATATACATATATATATATATATATATATATATATATATATATATATATATATATATATATATATTCGGTTTCATGGTCATAAACATGGATACTGAAGTTAATAATGGTCGCTATAGGAAAAGGTTTGATAAATATATAACACTTTAAACTGCTTTCAGTCTTCTCCGTTGAGCTTTTCTGTGGGAAAAAGCTACCGCTTCTGGGAAACGGCTACCTGTTTTTGGGGAACGAGTACCGGTTTTGAGCTGTTTCGACCTGTTTCTGGAAAAACAGGTATCTGTTTCTGAGACGTTTTGACCTGTTTCCGGAAAACAGTTACCTGTTTTTGAACTCGAAGCTGCTTGTTTTTTTTTCTATTCATCTCTCATACAGCTCTAAATCTAGTTTTAGTGAACCTGTACTGGGAGGCTTCTATGAATATGAGTTACAGAAAACAAAGTATTCCGATATGGAAAAAGTGTTTCGCTCCAAGAATAATAAGTTAATCACAAAGTGGTGGGGGTTTGATTAAAGATCATGGAACAATCAGGACGATATTATTTTATAACATGTTTAACCTACGACCTGTACTTTGCTAGGTAAACTTTTTATTTATGTATTTAACAAAAATTAATAATAATTTTCAATTTCCTCAACATATTTTACTCGAGCGTAATAATGGTCGAATACTTTCTCTCTCGCACAAATCTACCCCCTCCCCTCTCTCATGTACCGCCAGTAAGTTGGTATATACTGTAACTATTCTATAATAGTTTTCTTTCACTCTTGTACATTACATTCCTGTTTTATATGAAAAATTATAAGGTTTAATTTTGATGGCAATTCATCTTATTCCGCAGTTTACATAATTACATAAATTATTGATTAAAATTCTATCCAAAATGTAATTCTTTGCATTATAGTGAATTTTTTAAATGAAAAATAACGCAAAATAATATTTTTAAGCAGAGAAAAAACTTCAAAAAATAACATCCTCAATGTCTTTATAAATGTCATCATTACCACCATGGAATTCTTTCTCATGAAAACGACGGTGGTCAACAACTTGTATGAACTTTTCATACAAACACACTAGATTATAAGATTCAAGAAATTCGAATTTATAGCTTATTATATCCTTATTATATTATTATTGAGTCGGTGGTGTTGGGGGGGGGGCTTCATTTATTTTTGGCAAACTCTGGCCCGTTTTCTAGAAAAGTTAATTTTTTTGTTTGAAAAAGCTGCTTAAAAATACTCCTATCACCTACTAGGGGAGACTTTTACATTAGGGGTAGCTCCCTCAATTTGAAATATGTGTTAGATATGTTGAAAAGTTGACCGGGGGTGTTGGCGGTGTTCTTTAATTTATTTTTGGGAAATTCTTGCCGTTTTCGAGACAAGTTGATTATTTTGTTTGAAAAGGCTGGAATTAGAATAATCCGCAAAATCACATAGATGCATCACACCTATTAGGGGAGGCTTTTACATTAGGGTAGCTGCCCTAATTTGATATATGTAAATAAGTCGACAGAGGATGTCGGTAAGACGAGCTTGTAACTCTCGCAGTTGTGTCGGTTTTTCAATATCATTGGTCTGATAACGTCACGTGGGGGATGAACATTGGGGTTGGTATCTGCATGTAGGTGTGAGAGGGAAGAAATAGAGGATCAAAAATGAGTTGTGTGCGTAAGAGGTTAAAAAGATTAGAGGATGAAATTTGCGAAATCTTCGAAGGAATAGGGGATGAAATAAGGCGTGTGTAAGGAGCTGAAAGAATTAAGGATGAAATTTGCAAAACGAACCTCCATAAGAAATAACATGCAATTTTGGGCTCGAACCGGCATAATTAGGGGACGAAATTTGCAAAATTAGCCTCCATAGGAAATAACATGGGATTTTGGGCTAGAACCAGCATAGGTTATCTACTTTAATGAGCACTTAACTGCGCAACTTCTTCCCTATTTTTCCGATCTTGTATCTATCTATCTAACGTTTCTAATGTCCCATGTACCCCATATTATCCTGGACAACAGATGTTGTACTGAAGAAGATTATATCATTTCATAGCTTATACTACCAATTGTATCTTTTTAAATAGTAAAAAAATTAAATTTGTTACTTTGATTTAGTTTAAACCAAACACAACGCATATAATTTCTTATAAAAGTTAGAATATTTGTTCTTATGACAGAGTAGCTTTACGCGGTATAATTGCCCTAATGAATTAATTAAGTTTAGAAAACAAATTAACTCTTAAATGAATACCTTTTATGTTAAACCTGTGAATTATGAATCAAACAAAGAGGTTAATAAACACTGTATTTAGATCATTTGCCACAGGATCAAACCCGCTATTCACAGTTACATTAAATGACTTAAAAATTCAACTGTTAAAGTTAAAAGGTTGGTGCTAGGATTTTAATATTAAGACAACACATGGCATAAATCTTGGACATATACTAATAGATAATAAAGCTTTTTTTCCTTCAGTCTTTATAATAATCAAAATCAAATCTTAGTCTTGTTTTAAATTAGGTCCCTAACTAATTTCTATCTAATGCAGGTAAAATAAACCTGCACAATCATAAAATACAGCTAATAGTAAAAGTCCTGGATATCCGTCCTCGCATAAACAAAATCTTATTTTAATTCCGCTTCACGCACTAATATTCTTAAAAGCTCACTAACCAGTAAATAATTCTGCAATGTTCTTCAGGATGTCAATCTATACACTTTGTGGCTAAACACGGGGTAAACGACAACAGCTAGTTGCTTAAAATCAAAGTTGTCACAGTCACAAGCTTCTGTCTTTTTCTTCAATACACTTTTACTTTTAACGAGCAGCTCACAACAAACAACTGGCCACCCCAATCACTTCAAACTCTCTTTATACAGGTTTCACGCACAAAAGGTGCGCTAATTCAATCTCTTGCATTCTGAAAACGATTCACACATCACGTGCTTATTGGCCTGCACAAAAGGAACCAAAGTAAGCGGTAATCTCCAAACTAAGTCATCTCCAAATCTTTCATGAAAGAAACAACTTCATGACACGTCCGAATTAGACTTTCAAGCTCACTATCCAATAATGAAGTTCTAACAAAATTCACAAGGATTTGTAGGCGAATTAAGAAAAAGTAGTGTTGAACTGCAAAGAAAGAAAACTTAAAAAGGTTCATAAAACGTTGCGAATCTGATAAGAAAGATAAACTGGTCCGAATGAAAATTCGTAGCACGACGGAAATCTATATCACTTCCATAACATACTACTCGATATATTATGACCAATGCAGGGTGGTAACAAATACATGTTAAACATGCAAATGATCACTCGAAATAACCCAAAGCGTACCCATTCCTAACTATATCTCTCTTACAGTTTAGTTTAGTAAAACAATGTATCTGAAAATTTGATATTCCTGGCTCTATCCTTACCGATCAAAAATCTAGTATTCTTAACTAAATTATTGTTATTGAGAATAAGGAAAATGTTTCTACCGCTACACACCCCAAACCAACATCTCACTGGAAAAGGATCACTCAGGTCTTATAAACTGCATAAATCACTATATAGATCACGACTAAACAAATTGAGATAGCTGGGTAGATTTTGTTGATCACTTACAACACACATGTCCACACTTTCACCAAGAATATTCCGTATGAGCTAAGCGATTACTTCTAAATTCTATAAAACGTTCAAGCACCCACAAACAAGCGCACGATTACGCCTTTCAGTCAAAACACCGTAATAAACCGTATATGACGACCAAAAAGCCTTTCCTGTTCAATACACCAAAAGAGAACGAGTTTACTTAATACACGAGCAATATAGATTAGAGTAATCAAAAAAACCTTGACGCAACCGATACTGAACCATTTCCAATAACAACTAATTTTTCCCTAACGTAATTATCAAGACGCGCAAAGATAAACATAATCTGTCCATGTCAATCGAATTAAAGATGATTTTCACAAATCTGTCACGACCATTATGCTCATATAAGCTTAGAATTTCAATTAGTCTTTACGAAGGAAATAGTGAAATTAATGGGGATAGTGCTTTAGTGCTTTTTAAGGACGAAGATGTATTAATTTACGAATCATATATATTTCTAACCATTTTACCAATTTAAGCGTAGATGGCATTCCGCCAAGACTACTGTTTTCACTTAAAACCGATATTTGGGAATTGTTATTTGTACTAAATTATTTATGTAAACGATGCTTTAAGATTGGGAACCTTCTATGTATAAACTTTCTAGAAAATATTATTGCTGTTCCTTATTTTTAGTGTTCCATTTACGCTAATGTGAATAGCACTTTTCTTCCGCTACCAGAGTAGCTAGTAACTATAGATTAATAAAACAGCTAGCATTTATTGCAAAAAATCTTACGTGTTCCGTATAAATTGAGTTTGGTTAAACACACCGTATGGTAAGTTTATTAAGGTTGGTATTTAGCATGAAAACCAAAATATAGAAATATTTTCATATAAAAATAATTAATCCGCTAGCAATCCCTAAATTAATTAACACCTTAATAGTTAACTATTGATAAGGAATACAAATAATTAACCCGTAATATGTTATGTAATGAATTGAACGAAGAAAAGTAATTTTAATTTCCTTTTGTGTTTGAAACAAATTTGTTTTCGTGATAAGCTAACTTAAAGGATTTAAAATATTACACCGTTAAGTATGGATACCGATTTTCTTTTATCTTTTCTCAATTAAAAATATGATGAATGATAAAGCTGCAAACAAGGTTGTCATATTAATTAAATTCTGAAGTATGTAAATGTCAGCATTCAAATAAATTAAAAAAAAATGGTCCAAGAATGATATAATTAGCCAACACTCAATAAGCAAAATAATTAAAACAAGCACCGCCCTTACCAATGGATTAATATATTTGTAAAAGTTATATTCTATATAATAGAAATTTGACCGTAAAATATCCTGTGAAAATGGACTTTATTTAAAACAGAACAAACACATGTTGATATCAAAAATCGGTAAACCTGAACTGCACCAAAAGCCAATTAGTAACATAATCTTCAACGCGAATTTCACCACTGAAGGTTAATTGTTCCTATCCCCTAGCATGAATTGCATGCACAATTACGTTTTAACGACATTTCAACGATTTTATTTTATTTAATGTAGGTATAATATGAATGTATTACATATACCTGTTACGGTTAATGTGCGTAATTGGCGAATGTACACATTTACGTAGAAATGTACATATACCCCTTCTGCTAGGTTACAGTAGTTTTGTTTATCTAATCTAAACTAGTTTGGACTTTTACAAATACAATAAACTTTCGTTGAAATTTTGAATATTTATTTATTTTTGGTGCAGTTGATGTAAGGGATTAATCCCCTAGTTCAGCCAAATATCAACATATTTAGCCGTATACGATTACCGTTTAGGTAAAGATATAATAGCTTTGTGGTCGCCGTGTATTGTCAACACAAACAAAATAGGTTCCGTTCAATGACCTTCAATATTAATAACCTAAGTAAAATATTGAATAACTCCTATAAAATAAAACAAAACAACTCTAAGCAATTAAACCATATGAAAACAACTATTTGTTTGTATATGAAGTGGTAATTTTTTTATACCAATCCCTCCGTTGTGAGATGAAAAATAATTTAATCGTATTGATATAATTAAAAATAAGTAATTTAATTTGAATTAAAAAAAATTCCGACGCTACCGCCTGATCACAGAATTAATTGTAATTGCCAAGGTGTACCACCACTTATGGCCCAAGAAAAATAGTACATGCTTGCTCAAAGATTAATTTTGAAAGTTATTTAGATTAATACTTCAAACGAATATTGATCCCTACAGAAAACTATCCGCTTAAATTTTGACCGCATAAGCTCAATTAAGCTTAGGTGCAGTTGTATTTATTACAAATTGGTTAAGGACCCCTGATTTTAAAGGGGGAAGGTGTGACCTTTGTCTAACTACCTAACCTCAATTTCGCTCGATATAATTTTGTTGTGCCACCATCCTCAATCGTCGTTTAAAAGCCTGGAGCATTTCGTTTGGAAACTGTCCAAGAGTTCAGTACTGGACTGAAGAGCGTTTTTGGGTGGGTCCTAGACATTTTTAACCTGTATCTATCCCTGGAACCACATAACCGCCATCCATGTTCCACCCAGGAGTTCAAATACCGCACCGTAAGTAGATGGAAATTAAACAAAAGTAATGAGTTCTAATTAAGCCTAATAAACGTTTTCTAAGGTTTAATGTTCCTTTTCTGGTGGAAGCTAGCTGCAAACCTCGTTCGCAAACGGAAATCACCTTTACACTAGCAAGCTTAAGGTAAAGACTATGTTACGTGTCTAACCTAACACGTCACATAGAAATAAAAGGGTGATTGAGCGCGGTTGAGAGCTCAGTCAAATGGTCAAGTGACCGCAGAGCACTTGGATAGCGTGGGTAGTTTTGAAGCGTGAATAAAGAATAAATATATGGTGAAGTTAGTTAGAAAGCAGAAAAAGAATTTGTAGTCAAATGGTAAAGGGAACGGACAAGAAAAGGGTGTCACAAGCTTTAAAGAAAAAGGTAACTTAGTATTTGGTGGGAGAGACTCTTTAAAGCTTGAAATAGGACAAGTTAAACAAAAAAAAAGACAGGACCAGAGAATAAACCACAATTCTCCCAGTAACCGTAGTTTATTAGACGGTTTCAAACAATGACTCAAATATACTGAACGGAAAATTCTACCCAAAAAGGACTAAACAAATTATATGACTTATTCTTATACGTACTACTCTAATCGTGTGATTAATTAATTTTCCCCAAAAGGAAAATGTAAAATTTCGTATATAACCAAAATATCAAAGACTATAAGGACGCGGACAAGTCGCGGTATATTAATTTGCAACAAAGGTAAAATTGATTAATTTTTAAACATGACAATGTTCCCCCTCTGGTTCGTTGAAAGATCGTTCGTTAACCCGAAAAGAAGAATGCATCTATCACCAATAAAATTGTATTTTCTAAATAACCAGTAAAATTATAATTTCAAAATGTTCCAAATCAAACATTGTTGTATAAAATAATCACAAAAATTTAAACCAATTCAATTACAGGTAATATTGGAGAAGCCTGTTCAGTTCACACCATTAACTCTAACATGAATTTACACATAAATGTCCACATAATTGAAATGAGAGCGCCTATAAACTGAACACTCATCCACAATAACAAAAAAAAAACTTGTACTGAAACGTAGAAGACAAAGTTTAAAAGAAGACCAAATTTCGCGTTAAACATTTGACTTAATAACATTAATAGGACAAAGATACAACCGGTATAACACATTCATTTCGTTTATGCAGCTGCGCAACTGTAACGTTTTAGATAACCTTCCCTAAGATTGCAAAGTGGACGGTAAAGACAGCACCGTTATAAATAACCTAAACTAATTTATTATACCCCCATAGTATTATAGCTAACGGTTTTATCACATATGTTGGTAACTCACTAGTAAAATTTTTATAAATAGAATAAAACTTACGTGATTCTCACAGACACTGTAGAAGATAGTGTCATCAACAAGGTAAAAGTTGTTGGATTACTACTAATGGCAGCTTCCGAAATATAGCAGTTTGTACCGAAAACGCAAAGGTACACTTCAATAATATATACATGCCAAAATGGAAAACTCTGACCTGGTGCTGACGAGTCGCAAAGACGAAGGTTTCCAGTTGTCAGTAGCGAACCTGCAGCCAGGTCCCATTCTCGGAAACTCCAGTAACTTAAATCAAGTAAGTAGAGTAAATCGTTAACATTCGCACAGTATACAGATACTTCCAATACCAACAACAACAAAATTTATTGAAGTACCAGCTATATACAAACATTGTATTGTAAGTATTGAAAGAGATTCGATGGATGCTTAAAAGAATACGTGAAGAATACTTGACGAATATGACGAATACGTGATGAAGCTACAATCAAGATTACGTAAATGATCATGGTTTTAATCGTATAACCTTACGTTGCCTGTTTGGATTGAGGGCGAGCTCTAAGTGATGGATTAACACAATCTGGTTAAATTTTACTTCTTGCGAAGAGCGGTTTACTGACTTACCGTATCTCAACACTGAAATAAATGTAATAGTTACAAATTAATCGAAGAAATCAACATAACTTACACCTTTTTGTGAAAGTAACATTTTCTTTACATCCGCCAACCAATAGATATTTATGCGTTTTCACCAAATAATTAACTTATTTATTATTTTCTAAAACTTTCTAGAGAAATTATGATAGCATAGAAGCACCGAAAAAAAGAATTTTCTAAAAATGCTTGTACTACACACAAAATGGCCGCTCGAAAAAGAAAGCGCTCCTCGGAAAAAACAATTGTTAAACCAATTTTTCTTATCAAGCATCATTCTTGCCAAAATAAAATGTTTATATATGTACATTGTAAAATAAAGTTTCAGTTAATAAGATGTATTTATTTAGCGGCGTCACCATCTAGCGGTAATGCAGCGAAAGAAACAGATACCTTTAATCAACCGATTTTTAGCTAACAAGGAATGCACAGAATTCACATGAATGGCACTAGTATGTTTATTTGAACTTTTGTACGGTAAATGGTAAATCCAGTAGATACAGAAAAATTTAGACAATTATGGTACTGAAATATATAATGAGTAAAGCATTAAATAACAATCCTAAATTATCAATCAAAAAATAATCCTTTAGAACAGTAATTAAAGAAAATTATCAGGGTTATACTAAAAGATCAGATGTAGACTTCTGCACGTCACAACTTGTGTAACCATGGTGTAATGTGAGTTCGTATTGCAACTTCATCGCTAACGGCTACCCTCGC
>JARFJB010002353.1:2047500-2092500 GCA_036346205.1 Vesta saturnalis | reverse complement strand
TTTATTTACAGTGCCACATTTATATGGTGAGTTTTTTAATTTATGATACTGAATTAGAGACACTTACATTTCAGGCAACTCAAGTTTATTTATACTCTTACCACTTATTTTTACTTTGGGTTTAATTCCACTTTAACGTTAACGTTGCAAGATGATGCAATAGCTTTGTTACTGTGAAGTGGAATTTTAAACCATGCAAAATCGGTTCAGTTTGGAGGTTTATAATGAAATTTCTATATATTTGGAATTACCATCATACCAATCTGATGTTTACTTCAACTTCCATTGTGCAATAAATTTAAAATGATGAGTAGACAGCATTTCCTTATCTACTAAAGTTCCAGTGACACCCAAACTGTAAAAGAAATTACATCAGGTATTTTATATTGTTAATTAATTCACATTATACTTTAAGGCAATTAATTAAGAATCACTAATATTAGTTTTTAAGAGATCTTCCATTACAATCATATTAAGTATCGTAATAAAACTCATTGTGCTCATTATTTTTTACTTGTTATTTCCACGAGTTTTTGTGAGTTTTCTATTTTTAAGGTTTATTTGCTCCTTAAAAACAAATTGGCGTCCGAAACAACGCCTCTGTTTGTAAAGCGAAAATATCCAAACAATTCTATTTTTGTTAATATGCAAATCATGTTATTGAACCTGGACCTATTAATCTACCGATGAGCAAGTGACATAAAATCTTCTAGTTATACATTATTTTCCATAGCTAATTATAGCTCTGGGCTAGAAGTATTTAATCATAAGTGGGTGAAATATTTATACGACCCCGTTTAAGATTACATAGTTAACCTTGTCAACTGACTCGTAGGTGTAAACGTTTGGTTAAAATACTAAGCTTTTTAACAAGACCATTTATAATCATTTTTATCAACTTTTTATATTCTTTCGTTGATCTAGAATTAAAAGTACGCAGTAAAAAGATAAAACTAGATCATGTAGTTTCTGCTGCATTAAAAGTTAACGTTAACTACGCTTGCTAATTACTTGAAGGTACGACAGTAGCAATTACATTTGTACCCTAATTATCTAATCCCTTTACAGAAATCAGGTGTGGCTAGCATTTAAGCATAAAATTGGTTCCCACTGTAAACGAGAAATTCTTTGTCACGTTAAAGTACTGTAATGGCGGTCGCTTGCACTTATTAACAGCAGGTGGATATTCTCTCAGACAGTGAAAACAAAGCATTTCAGAATAAACCATTTGTTAAAAAATTACACTTCCCACCATTAAATCTGAATGATTCACCTTTTTAGACTTGTTTATTTTACTAAACAAACAAGAGCACAACTCAATTTTCATGCACTTATAATCAAACGTATTAAAGGCAGTGATTTTGTGAAATTAAATTTTCTTTGAAAAAAAAGAATTTTTAACATTTTTAACCGGAAAACGCATTATCTCCATTTACGCTTTTTTCTTGATTAAATTCGCTGTAATGTAAAAGTTAATGGGTTTAATAATACACGTAGTTTTTCCACAAATAACTAACCATTGTAAATATTTCGGTAGTTCCATCCATAACTCAAAATGATAAATTAATTTTTTTGCTCAATATACAGAATAAAATAATCTTATTTACAACAGAAGCGGTTCGTGATGTATAGAATACGAAATATTTGATAATAAATCATTTTTAATGTGTATTCCAAATTTTTAGGAATCTTAATAGTTTATGGTATCTGGTTTCAAAATAATCCGTAGGATTCGTAAATCCGGTGTTGAGTACAATAATAAACAAAATAGATTTTACTTTCTCAAAATTATTTACATACTGCAGCTTTAAACGTCTTAAAGGAATGAAATTTATGTCTAAATGCAGCTTTACAGTCTTTACATTTTGGAAGTGATCACGCTACTACTAATGTTTCTGATATCCGTTGTGTTGTCAGTGTAGCATCTTAGTAATGTCTTGATTCAGTAAATAAAGTAATTATCTGCATCAGTTGCTTATTGTCAAAGGCTGAACGAAACTAATCTACTACACAGAAAGGGTGTCTTATTGCCTTATAAGCCATTGAAAAATTTTGGTCATCCATAATGGATTTCAGCCTGGCCTTACAGTGTACGATATACGGGTTACAGCATCCCAATACTTCCCCGTTAATCAAAATCTCCTTTTGTACGTATCACATACAGCTTATCTGTTAATACCCTGCCGAAGGCGGCCTTACCTGCTACCTTTTTGTCAGCGGTTGTCAACTCGGGGGTCCTCTCAAACTGCATTTTGTGGAAAATAATATATTTATTTATTTACACCTTAAATTATAAAACGGCAAACGGAAATACAATTATTATTTATAGTTAGCACATAATCAAAAGCAAATATTAACATGGCAAATACAGTAAATACGATTAAATTCAGTATTTTTGTAAAAATGACAACTGTAAATAGTAATTTACTTAATGTTACGAGGGGAGATTTTTAAATTATTTACCTAGCTATGAAAACGGTTTGAGTCGGATGAAGCTCTTCAACAAGAAGTACAGGATTACTTTGAGGACCAAACAAATGATTTTTTTTCTGAAGGTATATGACAACTGGAGACACGTTGGATTAAATGTGTTAATGTAGGAGGAAGTTATGTAGAAAAATATTTTTTTTGTTTTCATATATCTGTTTTCATTTATAGCTAGGTAGGTAACTTAAAATTCTCCCCTCGTACATTATTCACTGTCACTATTATCTACTTCGCTATTAAACTCGGTATCTACATTGTTTATATTTATAATAATCGGTTCAATAGCATCCATTTTGGTATAGATTTGCCACATTTGTTCTTATATTTATGCTACGTGATGTACGTAGCCTTGCCATTTAGCTGGCGTAATTTGTAAATAGGCTTCTCGAATTAGGTATCGTATTTCATCTTCTTTAAAAATCCTGTTATGCCCTGCTATATGTCTCTTTACGTCACTCCATACCATTTCGATTAGATTTAATCCGCAATAGTAGGGTGGGAGCCTTAGAATCTTCACTTTCTTTCGTTTTGCAATTTTTTCTATTTTATACCCATTATATATTTTTTTGAACACTTGAAGCAACTCAACTTTTAGATAGGCTTTTTCAAAAAACAGACCTTCCGATCGAAGTCATTCTTTTCTAATCTTTTCTAATTTTCTGCAGTGGTTAGGCGCATTGTCCATTACCACTGTTTTTGCTGGTAGACACGTACAAAAGTCTTTTTCGAACCACTCTTCAAACAAAGGCCCGCCCATTTCATCGTGGTAGTCCTGGCTATTTATTTTCGCCAAAAAGGTATTCTATTCTCCTGCAAAAAAAAATACATTTGCAGATTCTGCATGCAGTAGAACAAATCGTGGGCCGCGAGCTGTTGAACTATTAAACCCGTAGTCAGACCCCGAAAAAATGCATTTCGATGAAATTTAATCGACGTCTCTACCCATTATTTTGACACACCATGCCCAACGTTAACCCGCGATTCATCGAAATACACAGTATTGTAGCCTTCTTCACGATATTTACGAATAGCGCGTAAATACCGATAACGCCATGAGATGACTTCGTCCTTTCCGATTAAAATTGATTTCCTTCTGGGTTTTTCAAACACAAAATTCACATCACACAACAGTGTGCTTCGTGATATATCGGGGAAACTGTCGTCCCCATTTAGTTTTGTTAATATTGAGTTTATAGTCGGTGGCGTGTTTTTCCGAAAGACCTGGCGCCTTATTGTACGAATAAAGCCTTTAAATCTTTCATCTTACTTTTTCTCACGAATTAAACAAGTTTTGCGCTTCTTAGGCGTTTTCTTTGGAGGTTGCAGTCCAGTGGGTGAATTGTATTTATAACGTACGTTTTAAAGGTTTTTTTCCGAAATACCAATCATGGATAACTTTTGTTACAGACTCATTGTTATAGTGATATAAATGGTAATGTATAACGTTTATCACCAACTACTTTTCTGAAACTTGCAGGGATTTTCTTGTTGTCTTTTAACAATTTCTGCCATTATACAATATACTGTTAATTCAATAATTAATACTAAAAACCAACGAAAATGCCCACGCGTCCTGAAGAACATACAAATAACAATAATAATTTGATGTATGCTCCATTCTTGTGCATATTAGCACGATAATCATCTACTCGTAGTTGTTAAATTCATTAACATTAAATTAGGTACCTCTGAAGTACTTTTTCAAGTTCAGTTTACAAAGTAGCAACATTTAGAATATTATAGTAGAATAGTATGGTGGGTGGGCGTGGGTAGTCACGTAACTCGCCCCTTCCTCACATGGCCACGACCAACTCTAGCTGACTAGTCCTGCGCGCTCACATCCTCAGGATGAGGGATGTGATTGGGGGTCTAATGGTAGGCGACGCCCCCTGGTTTTCGATTGGTACACGGATTCCGCCCTGCGTTCAGGCTCTGTTGTCTGGTTGGGTGACGTAAAGCTCTGTATTCTGATTAGTTCCCCCTCGTAGCCACGTCGCACAGATACCGCCCTATGTTATGTGCTAAGATTGGAGGGCCTAAGTGTAGGCTACGCCTACTTCTAGCTGTTTGGTCGTGCGTACATACTGCCCCAGGCTGTGTGTTCTGATTGTAGGACCTAAAGGTAGTCCACGCCCTCTGGTTACTGATTGGTGGCGGCCATTTAGGTTTTGGCGGTAATGTTTGGTTTGGTGGCCATTGATTGGAGGCCTTAGGCTCTATATTCTGATTGGTTGGTTTTACTTGATTGTTTATGGCGCCATCTAGTGGTATTCCTAGGACTAATGAATGGTTTCTGTAATAGAGGTTGACCGTGGCTTTACCTAGCGGTATATTTTTAAAAGTATATGTAGAACTCTGTAATTGTTATAGTGGTAAAACTTGAAACTTGAAATAGTGTTCTAATAAGGGGACCCACATACTATCTCACAAGATAATTATAGAACTTCGGAACTTGTTCTAGGATCTTCGCCCCTGTCGGGCCCTCTTGCTTACTATCGCGGGAAAACTAGAAATTCAAAATAGTATTCTAATAAGGAGGCCCGCAAACTATCTCATAAGACTATGGGCCTCCGGAACTTGTTCCCTGGTCTACGCCCCATTGTCGGGCTCCCTGTTTGTGACGCAATCTGCTCATGTATGTTTAAAACTAATGAATGCTTTTAGTAATAGAGGTTGAACGTGGCTCCACCTAGTAGTAGTATATTTTAAAAGTAGGTTTAATTGTAATGGGGGGAATTTGAAATAGTGTGGGTGCCGCATACTCTCTCATAAGACAGCGTTAGGACTCCTAAACCTGTCAAAGGTTCTTAGCGCCACTGCAGTGATCCCCATGTTTATTTGTTGAGCCATCTTGTGTGGTATTTTGTAGTAATATAATTGCAGATTTCTGTAATAGGGTCTGATTGTTCCAATTATATTTTAAAAGTAATAAAGCTAAAACTTAAAACTTATATAAATTTCCTGAATTGATATATCATAATAAATAGTAAGGTATTTACTTGTATATAAATAATATATAAAACCTAATTATATAAAACGAATTAATTAATAATAATAATAATATCACACAGGTAACCTCGTGGGGTTTATAAATTACATCATTTTACTATTTTTAAGATTACATAAAACCGTATCTCATGTATCAGCAGCAGCATTATCCCCCTTCTTATCTGTTAGATCTACAGCTATCTCTGACTTCTCGATGTCTGTGCTAATATTAGCTTTTTCCCCACTCTCAGTCTCGTTTTCTTCATTTTTTGCTGTGGCTTCATCATCTTCGGGTGCATATTTTAATTATTTTTGTTTGAACATGCATATTGTTTTAGAAATTCTACGAATTATTGTTACACGAATAGCTAGAAGTTAAAATGTTATTTGAATAAACAGAATGTAGCATATTTAACCAACAGCCACTTAGATATACTAATTTTGGGTTTTCTAAGAACTGCATCCGTTGAACATCCTTATGGCACTTGTATAACGATTAAATCCTGACTGCGGGCGACATAGCGTATACGTCCTTTAAATGTTTCCAAAGAGTTACAGGTAAGCTGTAAAATTTTAACATATGTTTTCATTTTGAACAGATCCGATTACAGTATTCGAAAGTAGTGCATGTAACATGTTTAGCTCATGGACTATATCACGTTGCTGAAACAATTCGCAGTGAATATCTACGAGTTAATGAATTAAAAGCTACCATCAAAAGGTTCTAGTAAAGGCTCCAAGCAGAGTTATGGCTTTTACAGAAAAAGTACCCGATTTAGCACTTCCACTAGAACCTATTGTTTCGCTCGGGGATTGTATGAATTTGACCTGACCCGGATACAGTTGCTTAAAAGGCAAAGTATTAAAAATTTAATGTCAGGGATCATTTAGTGAATTCTATGGATCGCCTTTTCGCTTTGTGCCGGTCTGTTTATTGTTGTCTAATGCATTAAAGTCATTTTGCTTCAGTTACTATAATAATCTTATATAAAAGAGAATTAAAGACCGATTCCGTCTAATATAATTATACTAAACATTCACATAGGCTCTGATGTGTGGTTAGTATACCTTTCTCATTCTCTCTCACTTGATTACCACTTTTAAATGTAATATTTAGAAACATCCTTTCTAATGTAAGCATAAGGAAAGATTCATGTCACTTGCTGCGACAGAGGTTAAATCAAAATATTCAGTTTAGAGCCATGCTTTGTGGATTTTGCTTAAAGAAATATTATTTGAGTGGCTTTAACCAAATACAGTTTAATCCGAGTATAAGTTAATACATACATACACTACATACCACTCACGCCATTCTTTTACGTGGTATTCAATAGTTATATTTTGACTCATATGTTTCTTGCCCTAATTATTCTTCAAATACCAAAATCACTAATTTTCATTAAAAATTAAATTAGTTAGATGGCGCTGCTTTCTCAACCCCGCTAATGCAATTAAGCATTATTAAATTCCTTAACGTATATTTATAGGAATTAAGTGTGGAAGGATATTCTTTGCTACAAATAAAATCAATTTCTTATTCTAAAACCGTACTATTTGACCTACATAGGTGTATACACAAAATATCTGTGAGTATGGATATCAGATTGATCACATAGCTAAAACCAAACAAAAGAAAATCTAAACTATTACATTATCCATACACCGACTGTTACACGTCCAAACCGCACTAGGCGTCGTGAATGCTTACTAATGTAAGCGGGTTGCCAAGCCAGCTAACAGGGAGATGGGCGTGGCCGAAATAATAAGTAAAATGAATGATTAATCTGCTCAAACACCTTACACCTACATTCAAACAGCTCAGTCCGGGAAAATATGTCTCTAGGCGCCACCACAATCGAAACTTTGCTAAAATAATTGTCTTAAGCTGGATGTTAATTAACCCTACTTGATTGTGGAAAGTAGGATAGTGCTTACTCAGTAAACTCTCACACGAGGGTTCTAAAACAACCACTCGTCCAAAACAACTCAACTCAAATATATTTAGTACTACCCAGGTTATTAAAAACTTTTTGAATACACCCCGTATACCAAAACTTCCAGAATAAAATTGATTATTCAAATTCATTCAATGAACGGTAATTAATTTTTAAAATTCCTAACATGAACGATATCTTTTAAATTTAATTTCCATAACATTTCTGAATCGTACTGACATTCGTAAATATGCGTAAGTTCTCAAAACTCAACTTTTTGTTATACTTAATGAAATTTTAATTAACAGCTGATCCGTCACTAGTGCATTGCGCTAATGAAACTAAAATGAAAATTTTTGCAATCAACCTGGCAAATATAACCACAGAATAAAAATTTAACGATAAATATATATATATATATATATATATATATATATATATATATATATATATATATATATATATAATATATATATATATATATATATATATATATATATATATATCCTGCATAAAATGATAAACAAATGACAAAGAAACAAACACAAATATATTTACATATACACAACAAGTGGTTGAAAATCAAAACCACACGTCACTACCAATTTCTGCAAAATTCTTAATACTAAAAACCAATCAAAACCACATAACTCGAGAACGATTATATTTTCGCTTCTAAACTAATTAATATTTACTCAACATTACACAAATGAACTAAACAAAGAGATAATCGTGCTTTACTAAATTTTCAAAGTACTTAAATATATTCCTTACTTAAAATTGTCCATTAATCCTACGCTCTTCTTTCTTCTTTCTTCCCGTAAATCAATTATGTGTAGTCCATTTGTAATCCTTAAATTGCATGAAGGCACATAACCAGTGCTTCACAATTTCACAAACACTTATTCCTTTCTGTATTCACAAGTAGTCCAATAACACGTAATAATCTGTACACGTTTGGTTGCCTCTTAAAATTTCTAGCAACCTTTAGGAAAGTTTAGTCCTTCCTTACACAAATAAACTTTTAATGTCACATAAAATTACCTTAACATTGGCTTAATTTACTACCAAAAATTTCGTTTACTTAAAAGTGGTCTCATAAATAATTTTAACTAAATATCGGTACAAGAACACGCGCTGCACATCAACACTTTAACGTAATAACTGTTAACTTTTATAAATCTGCTTATGCACTTTTTTTTCTTTCTTGAAAATAAACAAACTAATTTTACCTTCAACTTCAATTTAATTATCGTTTTATTTATGAATGTCTTATACGATTCATCCCCTTTCGGGTAACGCAGTTGTTTCACAATGACTGCCTTCAATATTATTCACAAATATAACTCCAACTTAACCCATTCTAATTTTCACCAGTCACATCGCGCGCGTCTCTCACCAAAATCAACAACCAACAACCAACAACCAACCACCTAAAGCTAAAATCCAACTAACCCCCGTCAATCTCCGACTTTCCTATTTATACCTTAAGCCATCCATCTTTAAGCATGTCTTCCTTCCGCGCTATATTCTCCAATAGTATTCACTCAAAATTTCTTAGTGCCGATAGCTGCTGCCATCTGTACAACCACGCTCATAACTACAATACATCGCCATATTTGTTCTTACTTACAAATTTTTCAATTACGTCATGAAGAAATCATTTTTCGTCATTACATTCATTCAGTGGCCACTCTGGACCATTACGCAACTTTCAACATTTATCTCCAACCTGCGCTCGATCTCCTTCCGCAACATTTGCAAAAATAAGTACCGTCTAAGGTCTCAAATCCCATATACATACATATATTCTCAAAACAATTGCACAACATTACGAAAACTTTCTGAAATTAACACTTAAACATACCAAATCTTTCTCTACATATTTTCTAAAACATTCTACACTTATACACTCACATTTTCCGACCAAAATTACTCATTTATCTTCCAACATTCCATTTCTTACGGTAGCAAAACAGTAGTAACACAGTAGCAAACATTATCGTCCCATCGACAAATTTCTTTTCACATTTACATTCATCAGAATCCATTTATTCCAACACCAATGTCTTTGTAACATTCAAATACACGTAACTACATACAGAATTATATTTCTCCTAAATTTCCAGTGGCGTATCATACACCCACATACATTATGCATATACACAAAAAATTTCTTTTTTTCGTTCGAACTCAATACAACCGTACCCAAAACACGTAATACACGTCATTATAACATCCTACATACAGGGTGCGTCAACGCAACCTGACACGACGTTATAATAATTCTTAATAGGTAAAAATATCTGGTATGCAAAAACACATATCTTTCCAACCTAATACAAGGAAATTGAAGTAAATGAAACATTTTTAATAATAATAATTTTCTTACGTTATTATGCAACCTCTTTTGTAATACGTTCATAACGAAAGTAGGTAATATTGTAAAAATAAAAACAATAATTTATGTCAAACAAGCGTTTTAAACTTCATGTTAAATGGAGGTTAATAGCTACCTAGATGTTAACTTAAAAAAAAATTCTTTAATTTATTTTGGTTTCGTACTAAGATACTTTATAAAGAAAAGCTGTATGATTGTAAATTATCCCTAAAAAATATATCTTCACATTGTGTTATAAAATTAATCGTTATTCAGCTATTGAAAAAACTTAAACAAATACTTAGCCCATTTCCGGCCAAGGACACAAATAATCGTATTTTTTAATTTATTTTTGTTTTAAAGGGTTGCTTTAAGGTTAGTTAAGGAAAATTTAATTAAATTTAAACAAACAAAAAATTTATTATGCAAAAATCTTATTGGATCGTACACGACCCATTGGCGGATGACATTTTATTAAATTTATTTATGATACACTGCAAAGCATTCGGGGTGTAAGTGTACTTTACATTTTTGGCACAAATAAATTGTTTTATTTTGACAAAACTTACACCTTTGTCTTGTGCTTTCAGTATGTCTTAAAATCAAATGGCCAACATTATCTCTTCTTGACTCTGCAGGAACAGCAGACGTTGAGGCGCGTGGATTTTCACATTTCAATATTGCTGTTACAACATGTGATCTAAAATCTAATTGACTGATTGTGGAGTCGTTGGCTTTTCTATATATTTTCCAGCTATTTACGAAAATGCTATTTATTGTATTGGTAAATAGCGGCCACCACCATTTTTTCCATTATTTTAATACGATAGTTTGCAACCGCATTGTCGTGTAGATCCACTCCGCCCATATATTTATTATATTCAGCTATTACGTCCGGCTGAGGAAGCATTACTTCTTTTCTCTGCTTTCTATCGTAACGCTTTGCTAGATGAAGTGGTTCCACACCGTGAACATTACTTTCTAATGTGACGACGGAGTTGTCGTTCCACCTTGTTATAATAATTCCCGATTTTTTGTCCTGTGCACTGTCGTATGTTCCTCTCTTCTGCTTTTTTATTTCTTTTGCAGATGTAATTGTGCATTTTGCCGTTCGGTTCTCTCTTATTGTGCCTGTAGCAAAATAATTTCTGGCCGTCAGTTCACGCATTAGTTTGAATGACGTGAAAAATTTGTCAAAATAAACTTTATGGTTACCAGGCACTTTTACTAAATCAAGTAAGTCCAAAAACTTGCCCACCCAATCCAAAAACTGATTTTTCATTGGTCTGATTGGATCCTCCATATGGAATAAATTAGTATAAGAAACCTTCCGAAGAACACAAACACCATAATTTGTATCCAAATCTAACAGGTTTACCTTTTATGAACATCTTGCATGAATGCCGTCCAAAATAAGGTAAATTTATTGCGACTTATCGAATTGACCAGTATAAATCCATTTGGGGAAGGATATGATAGCCGGTGAGTAGAAGAATACCAATAAATTTTTTTATGTCCTCTTCAGTTATGGAAGGGTCGTGACGATTATTATCGTGAGCACACTTGTTCGTAAATTTGACGATAAGGCTCAACACTTCATTATCTAAAAATAGTAAAAATACCTTCTGGGGTGTTTTACTAACAATAACTTTTAATACAATTTCCATTGCTTTTGATTCTTCTGAGATAGGGGCAGAATTTACTTGATAATTATTAGTTGACCATTCGGGAATATCGTCAGTAGTTGAATATTTAATTTTTTTTGCAGCTACCAGCTCTTCATTTTTTTCTCCACATTTATCTACCTGTAGCTCATACGTTCCTGCTACATCGCGATTTTCACTATTATTCTCCACCAACATATTCTCGTCTAAACCCTCTTCGTCCGTGAGCGCATCGACTTCTGGATATATATATATATATGGTATATATTCACATCAACATTGACTAAAAGTAATAAATAACATTAGTTTTATTATAAACAAAATATACATATAAATTATTAACGCTTTTTTAGCAAAATAATATAAAATAGAACTTACCTTGCTCATCCCTATTAGCTTCAATTTCAACTAATGCAGCTTCTAACTCTGCAACTAATTCACGTTCAGGTAAAAAACACTTATATGTAGACATATCGGAACTCGATTTCTTCACGATGTACAACACAACTACAAAATGAGGCTTTGGATAGCTTGACAGCACACACAAATAATAATGCAATTTTCACTATGCACAACACAATTATATATAACGCACGGAAAGTAGGCGTAGGGTAGCAAATAAAATGCGCGCAAATGGGGTGATATGGTTACTGGCCAATGGGTCGCTCACGCCAAACCGAAGATTAGTCATTGTTATTACATTTCAAGAAAATTTTAATCTATCAAACTGAACTGCAGAGCATTCATTTGCATGTTTACTGATATTTTCTTTGCAAACAGGTACAAAATTTTACTACATAATCTGTGAAAATGACTGCATTCTTTGTGTAAAATAAGTCGTTAAAAATACCTACATTGTTAAATTATTTACCACTTTAGCAACAATAAAATAACAATGTATCTTACTTCTAAAAATATAACAATATGTCCTGTTTGATTATCGATTGACAATTTCATAGTTATTAACATAGTTAACGCGTAATTAATTAATGTATATAGTGGGTCGTATACGCCACATCGGCTGAAAATGGGTATGGCTCTAAATTACGGCTCTTATCAAAAAATAGAACACAATTAATCGAAATAGTTTAGATCCATATGCAGGTATCTGTATATCTTTGAAATATGCAGCCGTTCCGGAAATATTTAATAAAAACCAAAAACTGTCGTTGGATTACTTCTAAAATCCAATTAGTTCCGGGAGAAATAAAACGAAGCTTAAGTATATTTCAAGTACGCTCGTATTATAGTTCACACAAACATGCACGCATGCACGCGCCTGCACACGCGCACGCACATGCACACGCATGCGCACATACGCGCACGCAGACTCACGTACGTACGCACACAAGTACCCATATTCACACGCTAACGCACATAGTTCCTTTAAACAATAACTGCACAGTTTGTTTTAACGGCATTATTCTACCTTACTCACCTACTTAAGAAGTGTAAAGGTCAATTTTGATTACAACTCAACGTAATCTGCAAATATGGTTTTACTACAATACCATATATTTGAATAAATTTCTTAAATTCGGGTCATTAATTGTCAATAAACACAGTACTTGGTTTTTAATTGTACATAACTTTTTAAAGCGACCACATAAAAGCTTGTTTTAAACACGTTAATCCATGAAATTAATTACTGTAAAGTCTGTTCAATTTGTCACGTAAGCATAATACACACTTTTTGGGTAGTTTTAAATACAGCGACCAAACAACACACTCACGGGGAACTTTCCTCTATGGATTAATTATACACGGGAACTTACCCAACCTTCGCATTATACAACCGAGGTACAGACTCTCTCTGTCTCTGGTGTTGTCCTACAAATATTTACTTGAATTAAATGTCAACCACTATTTTGTACCTTAATTTAGATTCTCGGTGACGTAAAAGTTATCGATCGCATTCTTTATCCTTGCCGTAATTCAACCAGAAAAAGAACATTCAGTGTTACCCAATGTTAAACTAAAACTTTATATAATATCTATCGTATTCTGTAAGAACTAACTGTTAACTTGGCATACTCTTAAAAGTCGATACCATTGACTAATTGTCTTAAATATGTTAAAACAAAAATCAATGTGTTCCTTTCTATATGCATTATTTCTAAAATAAACTTTTTGTGGATATATAAAGCTTATTTATAGCACTATTTCAAAAATAGTTTTGCAATTAATATTACTCTACTATTTTTCCTTAAATAATTTATGGAAATTAAATCTTATCACGTCGCGTGTGTTAAAATGTAAATCTAATCTCCATGAATGTTAATTAATTTACTAAATGTTTACTACGTCTCCAAAGTCAATATGCCTGTTTACTTTAAATTACACCTTTTCAAGTTATCAAAAATTCCAGAGGCGTAGAATTTACACCAACAGGCAGTACCTTTAAATATCAAATAACTTTGAAATTTGAATAGATTTCAAAGTTTCTCTAGTTTTTTTTATTGGATAGCACGCGATTGTAATTTTAATAGATTACAACTCTTTGAAATGTCAAGACTCCCATAAAT
Organism: Vesta saturnalis; assembly: GCA_036346205.1. Classification (NCBI taxonomy): domain Eukaryota; kingdom Metazoa; phylum Arthropoda; class Insecta; order Coleoptera; family Lampyridae; genus Vesta; species Vesta saturnalis. The sequence goes on along the minus strand of JARFJB010002353.1, from coordinate 2,078,522 downwards.
ATTATATATATATATATATATATATATATATATATATATATATATATATATATATATATACATATACATATACATATATATTATATACTGTACTATTAGTTACAACCCCCCCCCCCTTTTCTTTATAATTTTATATTTATATTTATAGAATTATATAATTATTATTTATTGTTATTATTTAACATCGGTTATAACTCTTAAAATAAAAATATTGATAATATATTCGTCGGTAGAACAATATTGGTAGAACATGAGACTCATCAACAGGGGATAGGGATCAACATTTAGAAGAAACTTTACTTTTAACATTATAAAATAAATGATTATTACTTTGAATTATATTGCTTGTTTGAATACAATAATCATAGTTAATATGATTAAAGCACATTGAGATAATGTCCTATTATTTCTATCGTATCTAAATTGATTAAGTAAATTGAATTATAATTTTTAATTCGCATTAATACCTGTGTTACACCCTGTACATAACAAAATTCTTTTAAAAATATACGTGGGCATGCGCTGTGAATACGCAAACATATGATTCGACTACAACTAAAAGTGTAATTCGACATACAAGTAAGTATACCTACGTTTAAATAAACGACAATTAATATAAAACATTTAAATTTTTAGAACAAATAACATTCCCTTTGGACATGCATACCTGTTGTTGCACATCATGGTTATTACAAAGGATTGAAATTATGAAGATAACAATAAAGTACGTATCAATGTCAACAATAAGGTACTCACATACAATGTCCTCCTTTTGTGGGTTACTGCTGCTGAAGTTGATTGAAGATAACAGCTCCTGCGAACTGCAACTCTGCTCCTCGAACATCCACGTTTTCTTTTAAATGAACAGCTTATTCATTTAGGTAAGTTTCACTATTGTTATAAGAATATTGACGAATCTGTATTTTTAGGCTCATCACTTCTTTTTAATTAACTTCAAAATAAATTTTGAACAGCATTGATCATTGAAGGTTGTTGTAAATTAAACACACTTTTGATAAACAAGGTGTATAATGATAAAAGCACGAAGACAACACAATTAAATATCCATACTAACATTCACAATGTAAATTTAAAAACGAACAAAGTTGAAACTGCGGAAATATTTTATAACTAATCGAAAACTTCCGATTTGAAATTTATAAAAGGTAAACTAACCTTAATTTAATTATTTTTCGACAAAAGACTATCACTTGTTTTGTTAACACTTACGATACTAAATCGCACTTTGTTAAATTCCCAAAGTGACGTTAATTTGTTTTAAAAATTATTTTCAAAAAATTTGGCAACAGCTTACTTTGGCAAGTTGTTGCTAAAGATGAAAATCAAGAGAGAGTTTGAATCTATTGCACTTGTATTTATATGATTGTACTCGACAACCAAATCATCGAATGTTTTCATTAGTTACGGAGAATATTTCCTGAATTCTGATTGGATACTGTAATTTTCACATTACAATAATTCTTTAAAGCCCTATAACTTTTGCGTTTAAGATTTCTTAAATCTAAAAACATTTCCAAAATCTACATAATTTTATCTATAATTTGAAACCAAACACGGACTAATTCCGACTCTTAATAACTACGTTAATTTTTACCCTTATTTATTGACTTTACACTAATTCTATGAATTTTACAGGCCTGGAAACTACTTCTACATGAATAGGGGATGCTACTACATCCAAATATACATTTAAACATGCCTACGGCCAATTTGAGAGGAAAATTATTTAAATTCTACCAATACTCTTAAAAACTAAAATTAACAAAATGGACATAAATATAAGGAATTATAACATGAAATTGAGGCTACCTCACTATTTTTGCCTCTACTAATTTATTTTATACAAATTGTCTCAATTTAAAATACTTTTTACAAAAATTTATATGCGAGGAGAAAACATAACCTCATTTTGTTTTTATAATTTTAATGTTAAATTTCACACTTTTAAACACAATAACTGTTAATGTAAGTGTTTAAACTTAATGTTCAAGTCACAAATTAATTTATTTTACCACTTTCGTAGGTTCAATAGGTCTTCTAAGACAAGTGTCGGAATGTTGTCAATCACTAGATTAAGGTCAAAAATTGTTGATTGAACACAATAATCCCAGAGCTGCTGCATGATTTATGTTTTATAGTTACTCACTAATGTGCTTGTTCTGTTTTTTCATAATATGGGTTAAACGCACTAATACGAATGTTTTCACTAATCTTGGCTGCGTACATGTGAATTGCGACATTGATACAAGCCTAAATCCAGTTTTAACATTATTTCTGTCAACCACAACCTGTATTATATGTCGTTAGGGAATATTGCTTAAAATAAACTTACAAAACTAAATGAAAACTTGAATTAACTCAATAACGATAACAAACATATCCTATACTTCTATGTACTGTGCTGTCGATTACTTATTTTAACATTATTTAAATTATATTAAGAAATATTTAACTTTCTCAAACATCTCAATGTTTATCAATCATTCTTATCTAGAATTATTTAATGAAATGTACCATTTCGTACCAACTAAAGAAATACTTCACAATGCAAATTACATAACTACTTGCACGTAATTTGAATCATCTCAATATGTATATGTATATATATATATATATATATATATATATATATATATATGGAAACTTATCATGCGAGGATTGTTCTCAAAGTACCAAATGACAAAGTTTTAAACAGGTAACATGATTTTCTATAGCTAATTTCATGTCCAGCTCGAAATTTGGCAACCTTCCCTGTTGTATCTCTATGAGACGATTCGTTATAAATCCATGAATAATTATTTAAATCTACATGTAGCTTTATTCGGTATTGTGTTCTGTAACATGAAACTTTAATAACGCTACTAAGATTGGCACCACTAAATATGCACAAATTAGTTTTTACAGAGCAAAATCGATTATAAAATCAAGTTTTGAAGTATTCAAATTTTGAAACCGCCTCAACATGTAATACCTTTTTACCAAATTTCTACAAAGATAAATTAGAAGTAATGATTTGTAAGTATACCTAATATGTAATTTTTATTATGGAAAATATCTTCTCAAATTGGATAATATCTCCGTGAACAGGTGTTGCCCGTATTTTTTACACTAACTAGGGTTTAGCAGTTGTGCTTCGTTACCTTACAAATTGAATTTGAAAATTAGTATTTAGGTGAATACTTATTTACATTTCTTTAAAAATTATTTCACACTATAAACCTTATTTCATCTGTGTATAAATTTGAATTCATGCCATATTTACGTAAAATGTTTTAACCCATTCGCAGTTGTTTTACACTAACTACACTTTTGCGTTTGGAAACATAAGTATTAAATTTATTTGAAACGTTACAGCCCTTACTCTACAATTTTTATTTCATTTATGGAATACCACACACATACAGGAGCGCACTCACGCACGCACTCACTCACTCACGTACGCACCCACACACACATACGCACGAATGCGCAAACACACTCACGCACAAGCACACGCACACGCACACGCAAACGCACACGCACACGCACACGGACACGCACACGTACACGCGCACGTGCACGCGCACACACACACACACACACACATACAAAAACATACACTTATTTTTTGACGTTTTCGAATATTTCAAAGCGATTGAGCAAATAAAACATTTTTAAAATTGTTTTAGCGATACAGTACTTTCCATCTGTTGTATGTGGAAGCCATTATCTACAGCGAAATAGACGATGTAAAACGATTTATTGCTTTCGCTAATCATTACAGGAAGTTTATTCCGAGTTTTCCTGAATTATGTAGAAATAATGTTCCTTTTGAATGGACAACCGAATGTGACTAATGCAACCACCACTATAGCAATTTATACATTTTTAGTACATAATAAATTTAAATTGTACACCGATATTTCAGGAATAGGATTAGGTGCGGTTCTATCTACCGGAGACGGCAGACCAGTAGCATATGCTAGTAGAGGATTCAATATAGCGGAGTTGAACTATCCTACGGTTGAGAAAGAATTATTAGCTGTAGTTTGGGCAAGTAGACATTTTTGACCATATTTATTTGGGCGACATTTCAAAATTGATACCGATCATAAACCATTATTTTATTTATTTTACATGAAACACCCTATTAAAAAGGTGTTTGTGTTTAGAAAACTATAATTTTGGTGTTGAATATATAAAATGAAGCGAGAATGGAGCGGCCGATCCATTATCACGTGTGAATGTTAGTGAGAATGAATTAAGAAGAGTAATTTAACGAGAGCACAACGAAAGATGAGAGAAAATTTTGTGATAGAAAGCAAGTTTGATTGTGACGATACTGATACACACAATTAAACTGATCATCAAAGAGTTGTACAAGTTCATAAAAACCAAAAGAGTGTATCGAAATGAGAGTCATGCCACAAAATAAATTGCAATGGTTGGATACCGTATTAGTAAATCACATACAATACCATTGTGCATAGTGAAACATAATACACTGCTTGAGAATTGGTTTTCGGTAAACTATGTAGAATATAACTAATAATATAGAACCTTTATATAGTTTTGACAATTATCCTTGAGAACTTAAGTGTAGGTTACAAAAAACACATAGTGATGCAAGAATAAGTTTAATTAGTCCCGAATGTTTTAATAAAAAAAGATGGATTGTTAGTACATAAAAATAGAACTAAACATTATAAGTGACAGTAAGCTTTTAAATTTAGATATAAACCGCTTTATCATTGGGAAAGATAAATCATTTAACAAATAGGGGAGAGGTGTAATGCATAATTAGCATTATAATAACATTATTTGCAATTAGTATTGTTATTATGACATTATTTATGAATTTAATCGTAGATGGATGGCTTTAGAGCTGAATAAAATTAATTTCATACATTAAATATTATTTAAAGTAAGTAGGTTTAGTTTAATAAGCGCATTACAAAATGAGGCAAAGAAACAATGTAGTTTTTATAGATATAAATATGGGTAGGGTAGTTTTCGAAGTATTATTAGATTTGATTAGATGGACTAATTGGACGTATTTATAAATTAATAGTACGTACGGTGTACTAAATAATAATAAAGTGCTAATATGAAATATATACGTAGTACAGATGTGGTGAAAGTAAGTAATAATGAAAAGGCCACAAGAGGCATTACAGTAGGAGAACTTGTGGGTGGTATTCCTAAAAATGGTGAATGTGTGATCAATTAGTGACTATGTACTGTATCAAATTCCATATTAATTGATGGTTTTGATATCCTTAAAATTATAGCAAAAGATCTAGTTAAGCCTATTATTCACCGTAGTTAAACCGAAAATTCTTTACCAAAAGTGTTAGGAAGTCATATGAATGTCTGCTGATAATGAGAGAATTCCTTGGAAAAGAACTTCAAACTAACTTGTGTCCCCATTAATTTAGTCGGAAGGCATTTTTTGTTTATCGTTGTTTGGTTTATCTCACTATCGCAAAGCAAGCGCTTCCCGCTGCAATTGATGCAACTAATTGCGCGGCGGGATCACAGCATCTGCAGCGGAGTGGGTCACCGCAAATACTATTCGCAAGTTACCGGAACTACCTCTGCCAAAATTTAGCGGAAATCTTAAGTATTATTCATAAAATGCTATAATATCATCATTCATAGTAATAGAGATTTAAACGACGTCGATCGCGATCATTATTTGGTCGGATGCCTGAGCGACAGTGCGTTATATGTTTGTTCAGGTATTCCCCCAACTGGTGATAATTATCGAGTTATTGTTAATACGTTAGTCGATTAGTTTGATGATAAGCGTTTGATCGCAAATTCATATTTGGAACAATTGCTTAATTATAAGCAGGCACAAACCGAAACACTCTCCTCTTTAAACTCGTTCATTAAGACACTTCATTCCGATGTTACTGCACTATTCAAATTAAATATTACGAATTTAGATGATTACATTTTATTATTTTCTAAACTAAATCCCGAAACGTAGAGATTATTTGAAAACACGCGTAAAAACTCAGAGATACCATTTGACGACGATATTGTGACCTTCGTTAAAGAACAAGCGAAAATATGCGCTCGTACTTTCACTTCTACCAAATTCTCTGCCACCGCTGCTAGTAATGGAGGTGGTCCTAGTATAATGAATAAAGTAAAATTATCGCATTCATTTATTGCCTATGGTAGCGCAAGAATAAAATGTGGAATATGTAAAAATTCGCACTCGACTCACCAGTGATCCACCCTTTCAGATGTTCGCCCGCAAGAACGGTACGCATTAGTTAGAAACTAACCTATGTATGAATTGTTTAGCATTTCATAAAATAGCAACTTGTAATAGTACTCCGTCTTGTAAAGTTTGCAAGTCACGACACCACACATTACTACATTTTACGTCTCCTGTTAAGAATATTCCCGAGTATATTGGATCAGTTCTTGGCATTGGATCAGTAAACAGTAAAATTATCGGTTTAGTACAGATAGTAATTGGTTCTCGATTCAATACAACGAAATGCTACTACGTAGAGGTTTTCGGGGTAGACACTATTACTAATGCATTACCAACTTCTTATGTGAAAATAGACGCTCTAGAATATTCAAAAGCATTACCTTTAGCAGATGATGAACTGCATATTCCTGCCAAAATTGATGGCATCATCGAAGCTTAGTGGTGAGTACTGCTCCAGTTTGCTCCCCGGTATTAGCGCCTTCTAGTTTTTTGTACGGTAGTAGAATCCTCGGTTGATAGATTATTTGAGCGGTTCTGGGAATCCGAAGACATTCCAACGACAATGATATTCGATCCCGAGGATACTGCTTGCAAAAAGATCTTCCAATCTACATATAGACGTGATTGAACCGGTCGATTTACGGTCTCGTTACCTTTAAAGCACGCTGCTAGTAATTTAGGGGATTCATATTCGACGGCATCTGGCCGATTTTTGACATTAGAAAAAAAAATGGCTAGTAACAATGAGTTTCGTAGTCAGTACTCTGATATAATTCGCGATTATATAGCACAGGGTCACATGTCCTTAGTTGAGTCGCTTTATAATAACACTAATTGTTATTTTATCCCTCATCACGTGGTAGTGAAACTGCTTTCCACTATCACGCCTATTAGAATAGTCTTTGATGCTAGTTGCAAGACAAATAATAACACTGAATAAAAAATTTCATCTGATATATTTACCATAATACTAAATTTTCGATTGCTTGAAGTAGCCTTTACGACTGATTTGAAGCAGATATATAGACAAATTAATGTATGAGAATCTTTCAACATATACTATGGAGGTTTTCCCCAAACGAACCTCTCAAAGTATATGAACTAACTACTGTTACCTTTAAATCGTCGCCACTATTACCCTACTTGTATTAGACAATTAGTGGATGAGGAAAAGGGTTCATTACCCTTCTCGCAGGTAGTAGGACGAGATATGTATTGGACGACTTAGTGTCTAACATCGATTCAATTGAGTTAGCAGCCCCAGTTTATTGTCAATTAACAGAGTTTTTTCAAAGAGGTGGTTTTCATTTGACAAAGTGGGCTACCAACACCCACGATCTCTTAAATGAAATTTCAATAGCGAATCGGTCTACACAAGATTTTAAGATATTTTGAATTATTAATGGCAGCCTACCACAGATACGTTCCTTTTATTTTCAGTCAACGGAGAATAAATGTACCAAATGAAATATTTTATCACTAGTCGCCCGTAGTTATGACCCTTTAGGATTTCTAGCCCCAGTTCTTTTTTCCAAACTACTCATCAAAGAAGTGTGGCTCCTTAATTTAGATTGGGACCAGACACCTCCGGTTGCCATTGTAACTAGTTGGGAACGATTTCAAAGTAGTTTACCGCGACTATTACAATTTAGCATTCCTCGACATCTCAACACTAAGATGAAAGATAAGGTACTCTTAATTAGATTTTCGGACACTTACATTACTTCCTTTGGGGCAGTCATTTATATACGTACCATGAACTCGTATGGTGTTGCCCAAACCCATCTTTTGTGCGCCAAATCCAAAGTTTCGTCGTTAAAATTTGTATCGATTCCCCGCATGGAACTTTGCGCGGCGCATCTTTTGTCAAAGCTTATTCGCTACATTATGGACTGTTATCAGTCGCGGTTGATAATTACTCACGTCTATGCTCTCAATGACTCTTAGTTGGATTAACACTCATTCGTCGAAGTTGAAGACGTTCGTTAGCAATCGAGTGACGCAAATTCAAAGGTTCACCGACCCTTGTTGTTGGTTTCATATGAATGGGAAAGAAAACATTAGTGACGAATTATCTAGAGGCATGACTCTATCTCAATTTATTGATCATAACCTGCGAAAAACGGGTCCTGAGTGGTTGAAATGGAATCCTAAGCGATGGCCAATTACGTCTCCCTCAGTAGATTCGAATCCTCCAGAATCACTCAATATTTCTATAACGGTAGTTGCGTGCGAAACAAATCCCTTATCTCTCTTAGTTTCTAGATGTTCATCGTGGATTAAGTTAATACGCACTACCGCTTATGTTCTTCGTTTCTCAAAACTTTTATCTAGTAAAGGAGATAGAAGCGCCGTGGATCTAGACAATCCTGAACGCATTCTATTAAAGGTTGTGCAAAGGATGCGTTTTGTGCATGAAATTAACTTATTAGAAAATACGGGTACCTGTTCACCGGAACTTTGCAAATATAGACCTATCCTTATAGATGGTTTAGGAGTTGGTGGTCGATTAGGACATTCTCAGCTAAACTTTGATCATCAACATCCCGTTTTGCCGCGCAAACGCGACCACTTAGTAAATTTATTAATTAAATACAACCATCGCAAGCATTTTAATACCAGACCTAGTTTGTTACTATGACTATTACGTCAGCGATACTGGATCTTGGCGGCTAGCAGTGTGGTTTGCAATATTACTAGTAAAAGTAATTTGTGTTCCAAGTTTCGTCCGAAACATGAATACACTTTGATACGGAATCTACCTGCCTGCAGGGTACAGGAAGCCAAGCCCTTTTTGAAGACCGGTGTAGATTATGCAGGTCCGTTACGCATCAAATTAAGTCGGCATAGAGGTGCAAAAGGCCTATATATGTTTGTATGTCTTGCGGTGAAAGCAATTCATTTAGAATTGGTATCCGTTCCTTAGATATCTAATTCTATTCATGCCTTTAAACGATTTTTAGCTGTTCGGGGCTTAGGTTCCGTGTTGTATTCATATCGAGGTAGTAATTTTGTCGACGCTAAAGCTGAACTAAAGGATATTTAATTTGATTAATTCTGGACATTTTGCAAAACACATCGAAATAGAAATCAGTGTAAAATGAATACAAAGGAATTTTATTCCTCCTGGCGCACCCTATATGGGTGGTTATGGGAAGCCAATATAAATAGCGTCAAATCTCATTTAGTTTAGACTATTCGGGATAAATTATTAACCTATGAGGATATGAACAACCTTTTGGTTTAAATTGAATGTCGGATTAGCTCTTGTTCTTTATGCCTTCTTTCCTCAGACCCATTCGAACCAAATTGCACTCACGCCTGCTCATTTTCTTACCCTTACACCATTGACTAGATTGCCATCTGCGAATGTGTTGGATGTTAAGCTTAGTACACTTAATAGATATCAACTCATTGATCACATGGTACATGTTGTTTGGAAGCGCTGGCACCTTGAGTATTTAAATACCCTAAAAACACGCGATAAATAGAACACGATCACCAATCCAATTAAGAGAGATATGATCGTTCTCCTTCAGCAACCTAATGCAGCGCCTTCACAATGGCCCTTAGGCCGCATTGTAGTATTCCCCGGTGTTGATGGCATTCTAACAATTGTGGAAGTGAGAACTAAGAGTGGAAAGTACAGACGTCCAGTCATAAAGGTATGTACCTTACCTACACAATAATGACTAGTTGTGTTATTGGTAAAAAAAAATTATTTCTTCTCTCTCTTTCTTACCAACATAAATTTTGTTCGTTTATATAATAAGTACATTCATTTATTTATGGCGTTGTAAGTTCTGAAGAGTTCTTCAGGGTGGCGGGAAATGTTTGGTTTATTTTAACATTTTATTTAATAATTATAATTAACCTGCTTAATTATACGGAGTATTTGGTTTATTATAGAATCTTACATTCATTTTATTTAATTTATGTAAAACTCGAAAGGTAATGTCCTTTTGTGTGACAAGGCTGCGCGTTAGAGTATACAGAGAGCTTTTATGGTTATAACAAATACGATCTGGTATTTATGAAAAATTTTTAACGTAATAGAGGTGTGGTCAGTTTCGTTTTAAGTGATTTGTGCAATACAGTCAAATATCTAGAAATGTTGGAAGACACAAGAGTAGTATCCCTTTCCTATCATTTTCCTATCCATATGACCGATTGCAAATTATAGCAAATAAAGGTAAGTACTATTCTTGTGATTTATTTTACAATCCATTTATAATAAACAGTCGTGATTGTAAGAAACCAATAGAAAAATAATAGGCAACAGTTGTGTTAAAAATAGCAAAAAAAAGGCTACGCATGTTTCGTTTATGTAGAAACTTTTACTAGTCTAAGAGCATTTTGTTGTTGACGTTTTAAGGAGTAAAGAAACATAATAAAAAATATACGATTTTTCTGAATAGCGGTATCTCATACGGATGGTACCTTTAGAGTCTTTTAGGGGGTCGAGTCTTGACTTCATAGGAAACGCTTCCTATAGGAATATTTTCCTTCGCTAAGTTTCCGTCGAAAACGACTCCAACGAACATTTTCGTATTCTTGACTACCATAGGAATTTATTTGTCGTTAGAATGGGAAATACCATCGGTCGTAGATAGAACCTTGTTCATATATCATATCGACCAATAGCGTTTGATTAATGCAAATGCATAGAGTGTTGTTATTATTGACATTTAACATGCTCATGTCATGTGTGTTGTGTCATTTCGTGTTCCTTGGTTGTACTGCATTTATTCCTTGTCTCTTATTTATTCTTAACAAACTCCAAAATACCAAAGATGGCCAAAAGGTGTGGGAATATTAGTGACAACCAGAAGAGCAAATTATTTGAGTGTTACGTGCTTAATTGGAAAACGTTCTTTTTGATAACGTTCGTCATTTTGTCAAATTTATTTACTAAATATAACAATTTACTCTTCGGTTGAATGCTACCAATTCACTATTTCGCAAATTTTTACGCATCCCTAATTGCATTTAAATTTACGTATGTAACTTTCGTACACATCTTTTACATAGTTCAAATATAAGTCAAATTTAATACCTTCAGCGACATCTCTGAGATTTCGGATCATTTAATATAAAGCAGTTAAATAGAAACCTGGGATCTTTTAAGGTTAAATAATACAAATACATATAGTAAATAAATATTTTTTACACAATTTAACTTTGGTAACAATGATTTAAATACAAATTTTCTTAAGTTTGTAAAATTGGTCAATTTTTCTTTCTTCCTTTTAAGAACGCCATTGATGGTGGATGTTGAGTTTCTAGACAATTTTTCGTTTCTGGTTCTGGATGCTACAGCATCATTCTTTCACATATAAGACACATCAATCGAAATTACGTTGAATGTTCACTATCGGCTCGTTTGTCACCTGTAACAGGTATGAACGGTCATAATTAGTTAAACATCGTACTTATATTTACCTTCTTTTAGCATCTCCGTACTACCTGCTTTTAGTATCTCTGTACTACCTATGTAAGAGTATCTCTGTACCACCTACGCACGAGCATCTCTGTACTATCTACATTTCTAACGTCGTTCCTTCTTAAGTTTTATGCTCACATTTTACTGTTACGTTACATCCAACTTACATGGTTACCGCTAAAAGGCATAAGATCCTTGATCATTGGAATGGTACCCGAAATTTGCAAGATCAAATAAGTAACAGTTGAAACAATAAAGGTCAGATATTTTTTTCTTTCTTTATCACCTGGTTACACGATTGTATTTCCAAATTTCAATTACACCGAGGAGGTTCTTGGTGAATTTCTACAACGAAAATAAATAGACTGATATTATTAATTTGGTAATCAAATAATCGAAAATTGTTAGCTCTTATTTACATTTATATATTTATGGTACTTCCAGCAGATCACTTTCACAAAATCCTTTTATCTGAAAGGGTATATATATATATATATATATATATATATATATATATATATTATATATATATATATATATATATATATATATATATATATATATATATATATATATATATATATATATATATATATATATATATTATATATATTGATATATATTTATATTGAATCATATTAAAATATGAATCATAATGTAGACCACAACTAAACATTTTAGCTTCCATTTTGACTAATTAATTCTAGCTTCTGTAGCTACATCAACCAACGATTTAACTTCTACTTTAATTGCAATATACCGGGTGTAACGATTATCTGTATTACGTGAACTACTACAAATGTTAAACATTTAATTTTATATTAATTTGTAATTTTATCTCATAATCTTTATGTGTTATGTACATTACTTTTCTTGTGGACAAGGTTGTTCGGGCCAATTTACTTCCTATAAATTTCTTGACTACTTTGTTTATTATTGTAGTTATTTATTGTGGACCGAACAAGCTTTCCTATTTACTGCACACAGTGTGAAGCGTAAGCAAGCACGTTCCTTAATTAAATTCTTTATTTTTTTCTCTTACTAAACATCCCAATGGGATTATGTGTCAAATTAGCCAATTCCGAATACGAACAGTAAGATCTTACAACGGCCCGAAGGGGTATACAATAATTTTACTTTTTTTTATTTTATTGAAATTTAGAATTATACTTGCCGTGGGCACAAGCCGAGGTCATTGCTTGCCGTTGTAAGATCTTACTAGACAAATAGTAAGATCTTACAACGGCCGGAAGGGCATATAATAATTTTACTTTTATTTTTATTTTAATTGAAATTTAAATTATAATTTTTGTGGGCACAATCTGAGGCTCACTGCTTGCCATCGTGGGCTTTGGTGGAATGTTATATATATATATATATATATATATATATATATATTATATATAATATATATATATATCGATATATATAATATATATATATATATATACTATATATATATATATATATATATATATATATATATATATATATATATATATATATATATATTATATATTTATTGTCAAGATACGGACAATAAAATTACTTTAACGGGAAATCCTCAACTCATTTCTACTTCCTCCTTTCATTCTTATTTCTTTCTTTTGTTTGGTAAATCCTGTTTCAGGCTTTATAGAATTTACTCTCCTTTCAACACTAGTTGAGTACTTCCTTATTAAAGCCTGTAGTGCCTACTCATATCCGGTTCCTATCTAACCAGACTACTATCATTTTAAGCTACACCTCCAAAACAACCACGCATCCGAGTGCTCTACGGTCTTCCGACCGTACGCCTGAGTTTAGTCGAGCCCACTCATTTTTTTTATGCCATATGATGGTTAGACACGTGGCAAGAGCATCTACAAAACGAGCAAGGTCTCTTAAAAGGAAAGTTTTCCGCATCGTCCACTAAAAACGAGGGCCAGAAACGATGGGAAATCATCGCCAACACCATAAATACCATACCGGGTAGTCACAAAGATTGGCACCGATGGAGAACAGTATATTTTACATTTATTTTGTATTGTGATAAATGTTTACTTAACTTTTATAAAATATAACATTATAATGATCGTATTATCGAAACATTAGTTTTTGGTACGTTGTTGTTTAATTTTAGACCTGGCATGATTTAGAGAAAACAACTAAAAAGAAATTGACAACTAAAGTTCTTAATGCGTCTGGTATTGGAGGTGGGCCCCCAATAGATGTGAAGATGTCTAACGAGGACCAGCAGATTCTGGACATTTTGTATCCGACGAGCTTGGAGGGGGATACATTTATTACAGAATTATTAGTGGCGACTATTGTAATTTTTAAAATACTTATGTATATATTTTTTGCAGGATATTCTACAGAAGTCCTATGGATCTTGTAGGTAAAGTTGGAGGTACTTTGAAGAAAGCCGTACTATTAGGAAACGTTATTCTTGAACAAAAATTTATTTACAGACCTTGAGGGGAACAAATCAAGTTCTTCCACCAAACCAACATCAGGAATTGGGAAGAAACAAATTCTGGCAGCAGTGAAGAGACTGTAAACTTCCATTAGAACCAATGAAAAATTAGTTTCATAATGAGAACGGAAAATTGAGCTGAAGGCTAAATATTATGAAAAACTGAGCCTAATGGAAAAGATTGTTGCAGCTCAACAATCTATTGCCGACTCTTTAAAAACATTAGTCAACTTTATGACAGAGACTAATAAATGTTGAATTATATTATGTTATATTTATACTTGTGAAAAAATACATTTTTGTAATAAAGTCTAATCATGGTCGTAGGTACGTCCAGGGCCGACTTATGAATTCCTTGCCCACCATCTGATGCAAGGGTGTGTATTCACAAATCTTTCAGAATTATATTGTAACTAGTGAACCGCATCTTCTGTTACCTTGTAGATTTTGACTAAATAGCCATCAAATTTTGTATTAGCTGCTACGTTTAAAATACGCCCATCGGAAAAGCATTGAGTTAGTTCGTCCATGTCCTGTCCTTGCACGATTTGCTTTACTCCAAATACTTCTTGGTATATCTTGACCAGGAAGGTTTACTAATATAATATGTTTTTGTGTGGTTAATTATAATGAATCGATATCAATTAATTGCGATTAAAGTAGTTTCTTATGATCATTCTTTGTAAAGCTTTCCCAGTCTCTAAACAGGGATTGTTTCTTTGTCGTTCATGATTGTGTGTTGCTAGATTATTAAGCAAACCAAAATCTAACTCATTGTCTCCGTTCTCTGGTTCCGCCTGAGGAATATTTTTAGCAATGCACATATTATGAAGAACAACACATTCATTGATAATTTTGGAACATTTGATTGGTAAATAACACAGAACTTTGTATTTTAGTAAACATCTAAATCGAGCTTTATACCCCGTTGCATCATTCAATGCAAGAACAAAACATTAAGAAAATATGAATCAATATATAATTCTCAAAACAACTATTTAAATATAATTAAAAACAAGCTACATACTGTAAAAAATGCATACCAATTAAGACGTAATCAGGATTTGTCCTAGTTAATGCTCTGAATGCTGGATGAACATTTGATCGACTCCATATATAAGCGTAATACGTACTTCCTGGAAATCGTGCAATTACATTTAATATAAGTAATCTAGAGGCACATATCTGGAAATAATAGACTATAGTTATTGGTGCAATCAAAAGAATATGTATTTGATTACCAATTGAACATTTATTGAGTGATAAAGTTTCCGGTTTACATATATTTACTCAGGATAATAGTCGTCAGTAGGGCGATGCTAACCCAAAAAGTCACTAGAAAAGTTACTAGATTTGATAAAAGTCACTAGAAAAGTAACTAGATTTGCAAGGTCACCTTGGGGTTCGCGTCCTCGCTAGAATGTGGTGTATCATAGCTAAAAATAGTCGGTGCTTGTCTGCAGTAAAAGGTGGTCGCGTCATAGCTAAAAATACTCGGTTCGCGTCTTAGCTAAAAATTATTCAGTTCAGTTTTGGGGAAATATTGCAACATGTGTACAATCTATACACCATATACAGCCGGGAAAACCATAATCTCTATAAAAACTTCCAATACAAATATAAACTCCTTAGAATGAAATGAATAGGGCACATGTACTTACTCTCTTCGAATCCTATTTAACTCAGCAATACTTTCAGGAAATTTCAATGCTTCGACTTACCGATGGTTGACTAATTCCAGAAAAAAGTTATATCACTTTGGTAACTACGTGTAGCATAAAACTTAAGTGCTACCAAAACCCATAATTTCACTTTATTACGGAACATCCATTGAATAGCAAAAAAAATTACATATTCCACTTTATTTAAAGCTGATATCCGTGAAGGAGCCAATAAATATGGATCTAGTGAAATAATTAGATCTCTCGTAATATTCTAAGTATGTTTATAGACATTTTTTTAGACAACATTTCAAACGGATCTAAGCCCGTGTTCTTCAATAATAAACGTGGCGGTCTATTCACTATGTTTTCAGCTTCCTCAATTACTTCTACCACTAACTGAGCAAGTTCTTCTAAATTAGCTATTTTAATGCAAAAACTGGCATTATAAATGTCATAGTAACGCATAGGAATGCCCGTTTCCGATGGGAATTACCAAGTGGAATTACCAAGTGGAAATATTCCTACGCTAGCGATGGGAAATGATTGCTATTGGAGCACCAAGAATATCTCATAGTTTCCTATAGGAAACGTATTCCTATGAACTCAAGGATCGACCCCTAGGTTAGCGGTTAAAGATTAACAAAGACCACACCGTTTCAGCAATGTCACAGACACTACGCCCTCACTAATCTAAACAATATAAACATAAAATTCCTTTTGCTTCAACTAAGTTCGATACTAAATTCGAACAATAAAAATAAAATAGTTACCGATAAGGCTAAAAAATATTAATTCCCAAAATTGTATCGCTTCATCAGCTTTATAAAACAATACACTAATTTTAAGTTCAGAATCTCTCGATACAATATCGGTCTTTTTCCAAACATTTAATAAAATTATATATTAATGTATTTAATTATTTTACCTCAGCGTGTACTACTGCTATACTTATAAAATGGTAGCCAATAGTATGGAAAAAATAATGCCATGGTGCTTTATGTGAAATAAAGTAAAATAAAATAATGAGCTGGATGTGTAGATAACTTGGATGTATAACAATTTTCTACCTTTAAAAATCGATCATGCAAATAATCGAATAAAATTATTCCCAACTGTTGTTTGTTCTGTTCATTTAAAGGTAAATATTTAAAAAATCGAAGGTGTTAAAATTTACGAGTTATAGATAATGATAATTACAATTTGAAATGACCGTACAATATGATTTCATTACTTGCACTCATTAATTGAATTACAAAGAAAAACTTTTGCTGAACCCCTAACTGAATTAAACAATGAAAAACTGAATATTATAGATTTAAACTTCAGAACAAAATGTAATTGTGTCTGAATTGAATTCGGTTTAAAGGAAAATAGGGAAACGTTCGGAAATTTTACGAGATGAAGGATCTGTTTATAGATACAGTAAACACCAAAACGATAAAGCCATTGATGGTACTTTTATTCAACAACTCATTTTCGATCAGATGATATCAAATGGGAAAAGGAAATAGCACAGCACTTATAGTAATGAAAAAAGATGATATAAAAACTTTAATGAAGTATACTGACCTATAAATAAGCTGCAAATAATTTTTAGTTTTTCTACATTATTGTTGCTTGGCAAATGTCCAGATGTTACTAAATGCAAATTTAATTATTCTGTGTATTTCAATAAATTTAAAATATTGGAAGAATTCGCAATTGGTAGCATACATGGAATGTCTCTGGAGATATAATCATCTGTCTATTGTCTGAAAATATTTATTTTTTCCAAATTGTATTAATAAATTGTTATAATACCTATTATTGCTTATGTCGTAGAAATATCGAATTTAAATTAGACAAACCGATTTTTCTTGGAGTACTTATTAACCTGCACTATGATGCCAGTTGCTATGTAACTGTTAGGAATCACGCTGCTACATGTCTAACCCATAATGTAACATAAAGCACGGGAGCTAGGCTGAGAACTCAGGCAACCGGTAATTAACCGGAGAGCACTTTGTTAGCGTGGGGATTTTTGTATTAGTAAATAAGAAGAACCAGCAAGAATTGCGCGCCACAAGTTTTATAACAGTAAATTTGGTTTAATGAGACACCACCCGTAACGCTTGAACCGGGGAGAGAGAAAGAAAAAATAATCAAATAGTTCACGTGGTGATAATCTTTTATTTCTATTCCCGTCAAAAGGGGACTAGACAGATTTTGCATAAATATCCAAAACTTAACGGTAACAATCAGGCAATTGTTTATCTCTGTGGGTAACCTTTGGCATAAATATAATATCGGGAGTTCACACCTAACAAACATTGACGAGGGCAAGCCGAAGAGAGTAAATATTTATCCCGAAAGAAAATGATTAGTTTTGTTCTGAATTTCTGAACAGAATAAACATAGATTAAAATTCAGTAATATGACTTGCCATTGATTTACAAAGTCACCCACATAACCATTAAATAATTTTAATAATAATTTCGAAGGATCGTTCAGTTCGCACTTGACACTCGCAGGTACTTAAACGCGGTTATACGCCAAAATCTTGTCGCGTATATACTGCAATCTAAAAGAAAAATTTAAAAGGGCACAATGTCTGGCTCTAAATTCCGCAATAAAAGAACAAATTAGATGACAAGCATAATCGGTATAAAATGAATGTTAAAGCGCACATCGTGGTCACCGAACAATGGCGTAACGGCAGCTGCTAACTAACGAACGATGGGAACGCAGGGTTACATGAACAATGGACTCACAAGTTTAACCAAACAGTGGGAATGGTCTGTGACCTATAAAAGTTTGTTTTTCCAGTATTTTCAGGTCGTATAATTATAAACGCACAATAAGGAAAGTTAACGCTACTCAATAATCAAATAAGTGAAACAGTAATGAGTTACATACGAGAAGTATACATAAAATTGTAGTTACATTGAAAACTGCAGACGATAGATCACAAAACGTAAGTATTATTACCATAAATCTGGTAATCTCATCCTCAGAATCCCACTTTTAGAGTGTAGCCAATATATCGACAACTGTAGAGGACAGTTTACGAAACACGAGAGGTTTACAGTGTAAATTTAAAGATTATGTAGTTAACCCATGGTATATGGAACGCTCTGGCCTGTTTCGACGTTACCGAACTTCGTCCTGATTGATGCAAGCGTAGACAAGCCTAGGTTGAACCGCTATCGAGTAGGTCATTAACGTCGTATACTATAATCGTAGTTGCTTCCAGCAACAAAACGGTCAAGGGAAGGGAAACATATATCCACAGCAAAAGGGTGCTCTCAGGAACAGAGAAACCAAAAAGACGGGGAAGAAGCTAAAATAAGGTAACGCAAGTGTTAGCGAAGTGATATTATTTTACCTCTAAGGTAAATGACCTATAAAGTCGTAGGCGAGCTTAAATGTTGTAACTACGAATACTTTTAACTATCAAACTTGGACCAGCAATTGGCCTAATTAGAGTATTTCGGGCACCATCAGCGAAAGAAAAGTTTCTTACACACACGCACACGCGCGCGCACGCCCACGCACATCACACGCACGCCCACGCTCACGCCACGCCCACGCTCACGCCCACGCCCACGCCCCCACGCCCACGCCCACACCACACACACACACACACACACACACAATATATATATATATATATATATATATATATATATATATATATATATATACAGTTACAATAAAGTTCTAAATAGAGTTATTCATAAAGTCAAGCTGCACATTATGAACTATTTAATAATATACAGAGTATTTTATAAAGTTACAGCATATAAAATTTATGTTTTTTTAATGGAACGTCCTGTATATTATGTCAAATTTCTATTAAGCTCATTTTTCCTATTCCAATGGCTTTTAGAAATATGGCCATTGTTATGTGAAAATCGTAATGAAATTGTCATCGTATATTATTTAAACAGTTGAGGACTAATCTCTCTTGGGCAAAATAATGTAATGGTGGTCTGGTTTTGTTAAAACTTATCACTTTTGTGATCACCTTTATTTTTTGTACAGGGTGATGCAAAACTCACATCCATGATTATCTCGGTTATTTTAAATGGAACACCCTCTATCTTATATCATCTCTGAAAAGTACTTCTACTCTTCTTAAGCATTCCCTATATCTAAATCTTACAGTTATTGATTTATTTAGATTTTTTAAAATAAAGGGGACATTTTTGTCATATCTTCAAATTTTTATTTTTTTCATGACTGTAATGTTTACTCAGCTCTGTACCAATACTGTTATTGTTAGGTGAAAAGGACATATATCAAGTCTAAACCAGTGCAAAAAAAAATCGTAATCAGGATGTTGAACTTAAATCAGTGCAATGATAGTGACGAAATACAGTGTTTCGATGAAATGGTATTTATACTAACTGTTCAAAGTGGCCTCCCATTAGATTCAAACAATGTTGTGGCCGATCTTCAAATTCTCTACTTACATTTCATTGGTGTAGTAATGTTTCGGAAAACCTCTCTAATTCTATTTTTCATGTCCTCTAAAGTAGTTACAGGTAATTTATATACTTCATTTTTCACAAACTCCCACAGAAAAAATCTGCTTTTGTTAGATCAGGAGATCTTGCAGGACACGGAATTGGCCCTACTCTACCTATTCATCGTTCTGGAAACTGATCGTGTAGTTGACCGTGATTCAGTGTGTTATTATGTATGGGAGCCCCATCATGCAAATAAATCTAAAAACTTCACCGTTTACGGTTTCCTCGAAAAAATATGGTCCAATCACGAAATTGTCAAGAATACCACCCCAAACATTTAAAGACCATTTTGTTTGTAAGCAGTAACTATTACATGAGGATTTTCTATTGAATAGTAATGAAAATTACGTCTATTTAAACATCCATTTTCATCTCCGAAAAGTACATAAACAAAAAATCTCTTTGCGAATTTTTCTTTGAGCCCAATTAAAAACCTTATTCTTCGTTGAAAATCAACTTCCAATAATTTCTGATGCAATTGTATGTGATATGGATGCATTTTGTTTTTAGATAGTATTCTTTGTACTCTTCCGCTGTATATAGTAGCGCCAGAGGTGTCTCATGCGGACCGAGAATGGGGTTAATTATTACTGTGAAATGCATCTGTTTCCCTTTATATTACTTCCCACTTAAAGAAAGACGGGTTATGTAATATACGTCTGCTATATATTTTAAATGCAAGGCTTAAAAACGTATGTCGATTCCAAGGTCTAAGCGCATAACGCTGTCAGATGTCTTCTTGGCTATTTAGCCTCACATTATTCTTCGTATTTCGTTTCGTATAATCGCATCGTGTTTTGACATCGCGGATTAAATTTGAAAATAACCCAGAAACAATGACGATGTTTTGTTGGTATTCAAAATTTAAAATCTTGAACCATGCTTTACTAAAAGCTGAGTCATAAGACATCTCTCGCCGGCCCGACCATATTACAAAATTGACTTTATGAATAACTTATTTAAAACTTTTTTTCGTAACTCTCAAGGTAACTGAGTTATCAAACTCCGGAACATAAGTTGATCACCCTGTACACACACACACACACGCACACACGCACACACGCACACACGCACACACGCACACACGCACACACGCACACACACACACACACACACACACACACACACACACATATATATATATATATATATATATATATATATATAATTTAGCGTGCTACACGGTCTGTACTTGCCATTTATCAACAAAACATATATCATAACATACATCCACAAAAGATTTTTGATTGTTGTTTTGAAGAGTGAACTTTTTAAGGAACAAAAATTTGGAAGCCAATGATTGTATATTTTATAAGGTAAAATTCTGTATTTTTGTGACTTTGTTAAACGGAAGTAGGTTAAAAATAGTTTGTCTCTATATATTGTATCATGGTAGTGAAAAGTAACTGATAAATTATTATCGTAAACGTAAGTTACGCATGCATTAATAAAACAACAAGGTAATGTTAAAATTTTAAACAATTTAAAAATGTGTTATAAATATGCCCGGTATTGAAGATACGCCATAACCTTAACCTTTATTTGTAAATGGAATACTCCTGAAGCTGCACTTTATGAACCCCAGGGCATTATACCACACGTTATAAGGGCATGGAAATGTCAATAGTTGGCCATACCCACATTATCTGAGGTAAGTATGGGATTTAATTTCCTGACTAAAAAAATGTTTCTATTTAATTTTGTTGTCACATAGTCAACATGGGAAGACCAAGGTAATTTTCAATTAAGATAAATTCACAAAAATTTTACACTTTCAGTATCTGCAGACAGGGGATGGATACTATGACGAATACTTTGTGCTTTGTTTTTGTTTATTACTAACTCATTCGCCTGCACCCAGTTATTCAGTTGAAATTCCGTTTTCTTTGAAGAAGTTAGCGTATCTTCTAATGTGTCACTTGATTCAATGGTGATGGTGTCATCAGCGTGTAGTATTAAGTGAGAACAGCTAACATTAGAAAGAAGGTTATTTATGAAAATTGAGAAGATAAAAGGGCCCAATATCGAACCTTGAGGCATATCACAACTAATTCTTTTTGAGAATAAGTTACTCCATTCCATCTTGACAAATTGGTTCCTACTTTGTAATTACTTAACATTTCTCACGCATAATTCGACACATTGTAATATTTTAGTTTTTCAATAAGTGTATTACCATCCATTGATCCGGAAGCCTTACCTAAATCCCAAAACGTTGTTTCCACATACCCCTTCTACTCAAATGACTCTGAAACATGCGTAACATAACTCAATAACTCTCTTATAGTACTTTTTGATGTGTTAAATCCACTTTGTGAGATATGTTTGCAAATTCAAGATATAGGCGCCGGATTGGCGCATCTTATTTTGATAAATTTTGGCTTAAGAACAACAAATTTGGGTTTTGTATACGTTATTTTAAAGTTGAATTGCGCAAGGGACTTCCTTTGGCTCGAATATCGGATTCCATAGATAAGGGAGCGTGGGAGCTGATGCAGAGTTAAATGTTTTCTATACGACGGAATTTTACTTTTTATTTGCCGATGTGTCTTCGTTTTTAGCGCGTTTATAATTCAAATAAATGTATTTCGTGATTGGTTCTTGTTAAAATTGAAGATGGCGAAAACCAAAAGATCCGTGTGTGTGCGATAAGTCTTGGTTAAGATGTAGTGAAGGGTAGTTAAAGGTAGCGAGTAGGAGTTAGGATACGCTGTGCGTTATTGTAGAAGGCCGTAGTTGTACGAACTTACCTACGGAGTACACCGGACGTTACAAACATTTCAGTGAGGCAGCGTCCGCTTTGCCTTGGGCGGTTTTTACTTTATTAATTGTTCATCAGGTACGGGGAACTTTATGTGGTGTTATCGTGGTCTATAAGAACTTTTATCGTTCTAAAATTAGGATAGTGTTTTACTGGTGGTTCCTTATTTTCGGAGATTTGTTCGATTTTTGCGGATTTTATTAGTTTTGTGTGGTAAGATAATGTTTCCCCGATTCTTTGCCTCCGTGCTTCTGCTATCAGCCAGCTTAACAGACCAAGTCTCACTATATATGTCTAACTTTGTAAATATTTTTAATAAGAGTATGATGTATAAATAAACACCGAATTATAATAATAAGTGTGAATAATATCAGGTACAGAAGCTAAGGTTGTCAGGTCTCTGAGCTGTCAAATCCTGTGTATTTAAATATTATGGCTGTATTATTCAACTCCTTAAGAAGATAACGTCCGTGAACTCGTCCGTCATTTGAGAATTACTACTACTATTGCCGATTAAACTTTTTAACGAAATCATCACCGAGGAATCCGACCACATGCAGTGTGTTTTTCGCTGTATACGGGGGGGAGAAAGTTCAGACAATATTTCCAGAAGGTAATCTATCGTTGTATATATATTGTGCTTGTGCTTATTTTGTGAGGTGGTAGGCATGTATACTCCATGCCAGCCGGAGAGGTACCACCACCCTTACCATGGGCTCCTTAATATTGGGTCTCCGATTTTCTGAGCTCGGTATGGGCTGCCGGTTACCTTTTCCATCATCCTTAATCTATTCTCATCCTTATTCTTCCTTCTCGCCCTCACTGTCTTCCTATCGGATTAAAAGTCCCAAATTAAAAAATAAGATGGCTGTGGTTTCTTGGGTTATAAATTCCGGACGTAAAATCCTGCCCCATTCGGATGTCCGGGAGGGCAGGGCCTAAGCGACCTCGGTCATCGAAAGTATCAACTTTCTGATTCACTACTGCAACATCCGCGGTATCAGGTCTAATCTTAATGCTATGCACCAACATCTTGAACAATTACAACCTGATATATTGTTTCTATCTGAAACACAAGTCTCCTCGGAAAGCTCCGAGTCACCCGACTTGCAATTTCCTCAATACCATCTTCACTCTAACTTTCGATATAAAGGAGGCGTATGTGCGTACATCAAGGACAGAATTGCTTGCAAGAGGGTTTCTTCCTTAGAAAATAAAAATTTTGACGTGATTTGGTTTAAACATTCTGGTCCCAATTTTGTGAAATTCTACTGTTGCATTTATAGGTCTCCTAATGACAGCAACTTTCAAGACTTCTTCGATTACCTTAGTATGAAGGTTGACTATCTCCTGTCTCAGTTTCCATCTTGCGATATCTCATTTGTAGGCGATTTCTTGGGTGATAAATTCCGGACGTAAAATCCTGCCCCATTCGGATGTCCGGGAGGGCAGGGTCCAAGCGACCTCGGTCATCGAAAGTATCAACTTTCTGATTCACTACTGCAACATCCGCGGTATCAGGTCTAATCTTAATGCTATTCACCAACGTCTTGAACAATTACAACCTGATATATTGTTTCTATCTGAAACACAAGTCTCCTCGGAAAGCTCCGAGTTATCCGACTTGCAATTTCCTCAATACCATCTTCACTCTACCTTTCGATATAAAGGAGGCGTATGTGCGTACGTCAAGGACAGAATTGCTTGCAAGAGGGTTTCTTCCTTAGAAAATAAAAATTTTGACGTGATTTGGTTTAAACATTCTGGTCCTAATTTTGTGAAATTCTACTGTTGCATTTATAGGTCTCCTAATGACAGCAACTTTCAAGACTTCTTCGATTACCTTAGTATGAACGTTGACTATCTCCTGTCTCAGTTTCCATATTGCGATATCTCATTTGTAGGCGATTTCAATGTTCATAACTCTAATTGGCTTCAATTTTCATGTACTACAAATCCGCTGGTCATAGTGCAGAAACATTTGCTATTTCATGTGATCTCACACAAATGATTTCTGAACCCACAAGAATCCCTGATAACCCTAACCATACTCCGCATCTTCTAGATCTCTTTCTTACATCAAACCCTCTTGTTTATAAAACTTCCGTTCTTTCGCCTTTAGGTCTTTCCGACCATTGTCTAATAAAAATCATTTCTACTGTACCTAATTCCACTGTTGTTCGCAAAACCGATAGAACCTTGTGGTGTTTTAAATAAGCTCGATGGAGTGATTTACGGATTTCTTTGCAACCTTTCCATGGCGTGAATATTGTTTTAAGTCGTCCTATTCTTCGGACATCGCTCTTTCAGTATCTGAAGTCATCCTCATGGGAATGGAGTTATACATTCCGAAAAAACAGTACCGTGTAGGTCATTCACGTTCCCAACCCTGGTTCAATAAGGCTTGTTCTGATGCAATATCTTTAAAAATAAATGTTACATTAAATGGAAATTTAATAAATCGGTTGACATTCATGTAGAATACGTTGGTGCTAGAAATATCTGCAAAAGTGTCATCACTAAAACTAAAAAGTTGTTCGAACAAGGAAAATGCACGAACTAGCTACATCTCCTTTAGGCAGTCGTAAATTTTGGTCTTTAGTAAAAGCCATTAGTAAAAACTTTCGAACATCTTCATTTCCCCCCCTGACATCTATTAACGGATCGGTAGTTGCTGATTCCGTAGACAAAGCCAACGTTTTTGTGGATTTGTTTGCATCAAACTCGTGTCTCAACGATTCTGGAAAGGATGTGCCCCTAGTCAACTCTTCTTCATACGTTATGAAACCAATTCATTCTCGGTACAAGTTCTTGGAATCGATCATCAGTAGGCTTGATCTCAATAAGGCGACTGGCCCAGACGGTATCCCAGCTATTGTCTTAAAGAAATGTTCTCCCGAACTAGTACCAGTCCTATCTAAGCTCTATACGATCTCTATATCTTCTGGGGAATTCCCTTCATCATGGAAGTTAGCAAATGTTCATCCTATTCCCAAAAAAAGACCGATCCCTCAAATTACAGACCAATTGCCATCACTTCCATTTTGTCTAAAATCATGGAAAAAGCCATCAATCAGCAACTGCTCACGTCCCTTGAAACTAACAAACTCCTTAGCGACCACCAATATGGGTTTAGGCAAAGTCGTTCGACAGGCGATCTTCTTTCATATGTGACCCAAGTTTGGAACAATACAGTAGAGCAGTCCGGTGAAAGAGTTGTAGTCGCTTTAGATATCTCAAAGGCATTTGACCAAGTTTGGCATAAGTGTTTACTTGCCGAACTCACCTCGTTTGGGTTAAATGATCAACTGGGTTTCTAGTTTCCTTGATAAAAGACGAATACGTGTCGTAGTTGATGGCTTTTTCAAAAGAAGTTAGCATTAACGCGGGCGTACCACAGGGATCCGTTATAGCGCCTACACTTTTCTGCTGTACATAAACGACCTTATTTCTTCAACAACTAACCCCATCCATTGCTTTGCTGACGATAGCACTCTTCACTGTAGTTCATCTCAGTCTACTCATAGTGATAATCCACCTTCTATGTCAAATCAAGAAATTAAAGCTGAAATGGCAAATTCAATCAACAAAGACATTCAACGTATTCTCGAATGGGGAAGCAATAATCTAGTTAAATTTAATGCTAACAAAACTCAGTGTTGCCTTATGTCCGCCAAAAAGATCGATCATTTCCTGTTGTAAGTATGAATGGCTCAGTTCTTAAGTTTTCAGACTCTATTACTCTGTTGGGTATGACTGTATCTTCAAATCTCTCATGGGTTGACCATCTTCTGTCAGCTACCAAAACAGCTGCTCGTAAAATAGGCTTTTTGTACAGATCTAAGCAGTACTTTACCTCTCGACAACTCCTTCTGCTGTATAAGGCCCAAATTCGGCCTCATCTGGAATATAATTCTCACCTTTGGGTTAGTGCTCCCCAATACGCTCTCGATATCGTTGATCGTATTCAAAAGAGAGCGATTAGGCTTATAAATGACCCGTCCTTAACTTCTCACATACAGTCCTTTGAGCATAGAAGGATGGTTTCAGCTCTTTCTTTGTATTATCGTTATTACAACGGCTATTGTGCTGGTGAATTACATTCTTTGATACCATCTCCGGCTACCTTTGCGAGAAACACTCGGTTCGCTCATTCACATCATCAGTATGCATTGCCAATCTCCACTTGTCGTACCAAACGGCCGCAATCCACATTTTTCTACACGGCTTCTAAACTCTGGAATGATCTCCCTAGTTCCTGTTTTCCTCTCACTTATGATATGAGAAAATTTAAGGTAGCTGTTCATAGGCATCTATTGGCAATTCATTATCCCTCTATCCATCCTCCTAAGTGTTCCTGAGTGCTTTAGCACGATAGGCCTTATTTAGCCTGTTCAGGTCCACAATCATAAAAAAAAAAAAAATTGGCAGTGATTCACCAAAAATATTATCCAAAGCAGATGAACTTTTTTCAATGTTTTAGCCCATTAACGCTTTCTGTTTATTTTAACGAACTGCTTTCATCTGCGAATTTAACGTTTTATGGTTGATTATGTGCATGTAATTTAGATTGATTTATACAACAATTCCCGTTGTCAAATAGTTAACGTTTGAAGGAACAGAGTTGATTTTCACAATTGTTACGAGGTTTAAAAATACTTAGTTACCATTCATTTTAAATTACTTTAACTATAGAGGGTACAAACTTGCAAGTTTAGTTCCGATTAAACGAGGGATATTTAGTTCCCCGATTAACATTTTAAGATAATAATAAATATAAATTGATGCGGTGTACACTTGTATATTATTACCTTTTGTGTGTTTTTTTAATTAATAGATGGTTGGTTAATCGAATTTACGAGCCTTGTTTTGTGATCTTTTCCTGAACAGCGAGACTCGTTTAGACGGAAGCTAGTGTTTCCTTTTTTAATGTAAGATATACTGTAGGTCAAGGTTAATTTTATTTAAGAAATGCCATTTGTTTTTAAAGCGATCAGAAGGAAAATTCACGACCGGAAGTGATTCTGTTATTTATTTATATTTTTGATAGAGCATTCATTTAGATAACGTATGTGGACAATTTTTAATAGCGTTTATTAAAATTTGTGTTTGTTCATCCTTTCAGTAAAATTGATGACAAAATTCTAGTAGACGACTAATCAAGAAACGGTAGTTGAAGCTGAAAATCAGATCAGTTACTTCGGATCGCTCACAGCTATTCCTTAAAAGATCCACATTTAAATCACCAGTAATTAACACGCATTTTTAACAAAACGTTTCAGAGCGGATAAACACTCAACAAACGTTAGAAAGTTATCTGCTGGAGGTCTGTGAATAGAGATTACTGCATTGTAGTTTAATTACTCTACAGCAACCAGTTCATACACATTTTCTGTGTAAATGTTATTAATTTTGATTAAAACTTTATATTTAAGACCCATTTTAGGTAAAATTTCCACTCCAACTCACCTGCTTGAGGATCGACAATAACTGGAGGCAACAGTATAACCATCGATGTTATAAAATTGAATATCAATATTTGAGCACCAATGTTCACTCCAACAAATCACGTTAAAGTCCTGCTTACAATTTGTGGGATCTAAAGCACTATCAAATACCTCTATTTTATTTTTAATTGAACGTACGTTATAATGTAGGATTTCAATATTTACATTCAATGATGGTCCGTTAGATTGCATCTGAGTTTGGTGAAACTGTTTAACTTCGTTATACTGTAACGGCTAAAAATCATTCTTAATTTTCTCTTGAGATGTGCAATTATTTAATTAACTTTTTTGAGCTACAGTCACGTACTTCTATGGGAATACTTGGAAAGATATATATTACTCCATGAGTAGTACTCAAATTATTATTGTTAATCATACTACCTCTTAAAGCAGTATTATTTGCCTGTATACTGAGCTCATCATGTCTTATAGGAATGTCTCTGGTTTAAGATATACACTGTGTTGAAGGTTAAATTTTTCTCTGAAATTTCTCAGTGATTGAGAAAGTTTCGATAGCATCAATCTGACAATTGGTTTTTGTGGTGTGAGGATTACGAATTTAACGCTTAATTTGGCGTTGCTCCTAGAGGACACTAGTTTATTTAGGTAAATCAAAACACATTTTTTTATCAGTTGAGCGATGCTTAAAAAAATTTGAAAGAACGTTCAATTATACATAAAAGAGGTACTCTTGTTTAGATCGCCTAAGTTTATCGGTTTCTGAGTTATTTGCATTTAGAAGTTTCAATGTATTTTGTTAATTTTGTTTCTTATTTCTTTTCTAAGTAGGCTTGTGTCAAATTTTGATGTCAATAAACATTAACGTATTGTGCGTGCGTCTGATTTATTATCAGTGTAAAATTATTAAATTAGTGGTAAAAAAATGCCACGACATAATAATTTTTCCAACAGTGAGATGCGTGGTATAAGTGTTTTTACTTAGGCTAATTTTAATGGACATTGAAACCTTTACATGCAAATAACTCAGAAACCGATAAAGTTAGAGCAACGTTAAAAATTGTAAGTCTCGTACCAAAGAACCCAACACTCCCAATTTTCAGATTCATGTTATCAAAACTTTCTTGATTATTTAGAAATTTCAAAATAGCATTTAAACCTTTAACATCCTGTATCTCTTAAATTAGCCACATTCGTATGAGGTATGATAATCTCAAACATAATATTTCTGTGCCTAATACCTCCAGCTTAGTGTTGACCCATCGTTTCTGACTCAATCGGTATATCCGCTACATTCAGCGAACGGTACTTATGTGCAAAGTAAGTACAGTAACAATTTGATGAATACTTTTAATTGAATTATCCTTTTTAGAACTGTCAATGTCATCAATAAAGTAAAAATATATTTTTTCTAAAAAACATAATCTTTGCTCAATGGCGACCAAAAGCACTTTCTAGAACGTTTGAACGTTTTTCACCGGAAATGTACTTGTAAAAGGTGCTGTTACCAATTATTAAATTTGTGATCTGTTTTTCACCATAATTTGATAAAATCATTTATTACCTGCACCACCTTCTAACTGTGATCAAACAGACGAAACAGATAACTTGATGTAGCCAGTTTTGAACCCGGCAGAAATACAGGTCTCCCATAGGTGGCACTACTATGTCAATTTAAACATTTATAATGTAATTTCAATCAAGTAAATCCAGCAAATTGTAGACCAATTAGTGTGGATTTTAACTTCGATTTTTGCACATAACAACTCAGATTATGGTTAAGCGAAGAAAACACATTATTAAAAGCTACAGTTAATAATACTCACTTACTTGGCTTATCTGACTAGTAAAAGGAGCTAGACTTCTCAGGCGTATATTTTTGAAATTTAAAGTGAGTACTATGAACTTTGGTGTTGAGATTGAGCTTGCTTTCCGCGAACAACCAAGATGTTTACCTTCTTCGCCTATATGTTTTTATTTGACAAAGTTTAGATTGCAGTAGCGCCTCCAGATATTTTATTATCGAGTTTAGTTATAGCTCAGTTGGAATTTTGGAGAAATCGTAGAAATATTACAGCAAACCGTTCCGTCTCGAATGAAGTTAGTCGGAAATTCACTTATTCAGTATAAGGATGCACGACGTCTTATGCGAACTTAGCGTGTATCATCAAAAATACCTGCTTTTGATACAGCCGACATTGGAAAATTATTTCCCTCCCCCAATCCCTCATTGCTCATTATTAATTCTTGATTCATTTGACATTACTTTCTACACCACGAACTAAACCCCAACGTTTTGTTTACCATATGGCAATCCTAAAAAGTTACGCTCAGAGCACAAATAATAGGTTATGTGTGAGATAAGATAGATTAAACCCTAAAACCACAAGTGACGATTGTAGCTTAGATACTACACTTCAGAGCTAATTGATGACAACTTGCCTAAAATTTTTGATACTACTTCAATCCGCCAATTTACGTAAAG
>JARFJB010002353.1:1837500-2042500 GCA_036346205.1 Vesta saturnalis | reverse complement strand
GTATTGAATAAACGTCTAATTGGATCTTTCACTCAAGAAACAAAAAAACTGTCTAATGTAATTATGTTATAAAACTAAATCCAGATGAAAATTTCAGTTGTTGAAATTAGGATTCAAAATAATTGAATAAATTAGCAACACAATACTGACACTCATTGGAAGAAAAACTGTAGCAACATAACTTTTTTTATGACTAACCCAAAGCCTAAAATAACCAACGAAACTGATACATAAACGCACAGCAATCCAAAAATTGAAATTATATTTTGGAGGTCGCCCGTTTCAATGAACAGTGCTTCTACTGAAAATCCTAGTTTATCGCATCTTGCATATTGTGTTACGATAGCTTATTTATATTTAATTATAAATGATACAGGGTGTTTTAAAATTGCAAGTTTTCAATTATTTTTTTAAAGAGGAAATAAGCAATGATAGCGGTAACGGAATTTTAGATTCGTTACATTTCGGTTATTTAATAAACATTAAAAGATCTAATTGTTAGTCATTATTATAAATTATAAGTTTTGTTACGAATGAATAAGTTCAAAAGTAAATATTTACTTAAAGATTATTATTAATTTTGTTAAATACATAAATAAGAAAGTTTACCTCGAGTAGGATTTGAACCTACATGTACTAGAGTACGGCACTAACCAACTCGCCTATCGAGGTATAAGCCTCAATCTACATATACAAAGACACAATTTACACCGATTGGGGCCTGTATCTAGGTAGCTCAGTTGGTTATAGCAGTACTCCAGCAAAGTACATATCGCAGGTTCTAATCCTACTCGAGGTAAACTTTTATATTAGGAAGCGAGATATCCAAATGTAGTCAAATTGCCAAATGCCGTAACACATCAGTTATTTGTTACTTGTAGAATGTTTATGTAACGGTACTAATTGCAGGTAAAGCTAAAAGGCGTAGGCCATTGTGCTCAAGAATATAGGTACTAGCAAAAGAATTAGTAATTTTACCTTACACAATCGAGCTGTATTTAGAGCTAATAATAAAGGATAACAGATTCTCATGGTACAAAGTCTTAATCCAAAATAAAAGAAAGAGCTTACAGTTAAGCTCTTAATACAGACACCTAAATACCATGACCGCAACTAAGTCACCGAAAGCAGTTTACAAATTTACAAGAGCCACAGTTATATTCTGTCAACGTAAGTTAACAGTTAAACGCAAACAGTAACTAACGCCTTTAGTTATCAAATATAAGTTATACACGGAACATATGAATATGGAACATAAGAGGAAGTAAACGTACATAGGGGAGGTTTATTTAACAGAACTGTGCCCAACACACAGCCTACTCTATTTCCGCTGGTGTAAATCGGCAGTGAACTGACGTAATATAGTTATTCAGTATAAATTGTATGCCCCCACAATCTGCAAATGGATCGATTGTAATTGTAAACTATCATTTTGCGATATTTGTGAACAACCAAATGTCACCTAGAGGTATATCAGCGATCGGTGGATGGTAGAGTTATCATCTGCAGTAAGCAATCGTAATCTCAGCCAGAAAGGAAGTATGTAATTTTGATAACAGTTGTAGAATTTATGCTCCGAAGGGACCACACAGCGATATGATCGTATTATTAGTGTTACAGCAAATGGGACAGAAAAAGTCCACATTGAAATCAAATGGTACAAAGAAAAACATTACTTCCGAGACAATCTCGTTGAAAAAGTAATATATAATAAATAATAAAACAGTGCCTTAGGCACAATATCGAAATTCAATTTGGGTTGCCAATCGTTTACCAAACGTAGAAAACTTAAATCACGTATTTTTAAATTAATTGGTTCCTTTGGAAAAAGTATTAAAATAATTATTTATCCACTCAAAGTGGAAAAGTATAAATAAATAAAAGTATAAATAACATTCAAACATAAATGTTTGAATTTTTCAAATTTGACAAAATTGTTTACTACATCTTTAACAATTTTTAACAAACATTACTACTGACGAAGATAACTGTAAGTGTTATCGAAACGTTTAGATTGTATAATTTAAAGTACACCATTAAAAAATCCCAAAAAAGATAAGTATATTATTTGACAAAATTGTTTACAACATCTTTAACAATTCTTACAAATATTACTACTGACGAAGATAACTGTAAGTGTTATCGAAACGTTTAGATTGTATAATTTAAAGTACACCATTAAAAAATCCCAAAAAAGATAAGTATTTTATTACCTTATATGAATGTTATACAATTGTCAATGGTGTAAAGTAAGATTCCACTTAGGATGAAATTACTCAATACGTTTACAAAAATTGTACTACACGATTGTTAATATAGAGTATAGTAAATAAAATTACCCCGTCACGTAGTATAACAGTCTAACGTAGTATTATTTATAAATTATTATACTAAATTAAATGGGTAGATCCAGTAAATAATCAAATTGCTAACAATTTTAAGCCACAAACTTAGTATTATGTAAACTATTGTACTAAATTAAATGGGTAAATCTTGTAAATAATTAAATTGCGAATGTAATGTATGAAAGACACCTTGATATTCTGTGTGTATCGGAGACAAAGCGCAAAGGAAAGGATGCTGTGGAGATGGAGGATGGCAGCCTGGCACTATGGTCAGGAGTTGAGACGGAAGTGCATGGCGCAAAAGGAGTTGGGGTGATCATAAGTGAACGAGCGAAAAGATGTGTTAAACAGTACGAATTGGTCTCTCCCCGGGTAATATGGGTTAGAATGAAAGTGGAGTTTCGAAGAATTTTTCTTATTGCATGCTATGCACCGGTGAATGGAGAAAGAGACCAGGAGCGTGAGAACTTCTGGAATGAAGTGGAGAAAGTGTTGAACGTATGTAAGCCAAACGAAAGAGTGATTATATTAGGGGATATGAACGGATGGGTGGGTGTACAGAGAGAACATAGTGAACGCGTTCTAGGAAAGTTCGGAGACCAAAGAATCAATGAGAATGGTGAACACCTGCTGAACATCTGTGTGGAGAGAAGCCTGTTTGTATCCAATACGTGGTTTAAACATAAAAATGTGAATATGTATACATGGCAAAGAGGTGAATCTAAAAGTATGATAGACTTGATAGTGTATGATGAACGGCTTAGAAACCTGGTGAAAGACACAAAAGTAATGCGCGGAGCGGAGTGTGGATCGGATCACTTTTTGGTTTTATATCGAGAGTGTGTCTAGGGAAAAAGTGGGTGTGGAGAAGGAAAGCAAACGTAGTGCGAACGTCCAGAATTAGGGTTGACAAACTAGTGGATAATGGTGCGAGAATGAAATACGCAGATGCTGTCAATAAAGAGTTGAATGTGAATGAAGCCGTGTGGAACGAACAAATAAAAGGCACTGACGTTGAAAGTGCATGGATAAGCTTGAAAAACTCTGTTGTCAACTGTGCCGTGCGAATATGTGGAAGAGTGATTGTAGGTAGACAGAAAAAATGTGCTTGGTGGAATGAGTCGGTAAAAAAGGCAGTAAGTAAGAAAAAAGATGCGTACATGGCAATGATTGCTGCAAAAAATGAGACTGAAAAGAAACGATTGTATGAAGTGTACAGATTAAGAAACAAAGAAGCGAAGGAGGCAGTGAGAATAAGTAAAGAGGAAGTGATGGCTGTGGAAGGAGAGAAAATGCAGAATGATTTTGAGGGAAACAAAAAACTCTTCTGGAAATGGGTCAAAAATACAAAACGTGGCCCAAAACAGAACGCTGCAGGAGTGATGAATGATAGAAACGAAATAGTATGGGACGATTGTGAAGTGAGGAAATGCTGGCAAGAGTATTTCGGAAAGCTGTACAGTAGTGAGGAACGTAAGACTGAAGGGTTAAATAAGGAGAATATAGAAGAAAGGATGAATGAAACTGAGAAGGATATTGGAATAATTGAGATAGAGAAAACGGTAGGAAGGTTGAAAAACGGCAAGGGAGCAGGCATAGATGAAATCACTGGTGAAATGCTCAAGTATGGTGGTACAAAGCTTATACGAAGATTGCGTGAATTATTCAATGTATGCCTTACGTGTGGAAAAGTGCCGAGTGATTGGAAAAGCGCGATCATTGTACCATTGTATAAAGGTAAGGGGAACAAGAGTGATTGTAAGAACTACAGAGGAATAAGCTTGCTCAGCGTGCCCGGTAAAGTGTTTGGAAGAATACTGATTGATAGAGTACGAGAAACTACACAATCTAAGATGTGGGATGTGCAAGGTGGCTTCATGCCAGGGAGAGGATGTGTCGATCAGATGGTTGCTCTCCAGCAGGTGATCGAAAAGTGTTTAAAGGTAAAAAGGAAGTTGTACTGTGCGTTTGTAGATCTGGAGAAAGCTTATGACAGAGTGAATAGAGAGAAGCTGTGGGAAATATTAAATGAATATGGCGTAAATAAAGGTCTAATAAATGGAATAAGGGCAGTATACAACGGTAGTCGGGCATGTGTTAGGGTGAGAGGAGGTGTGAGTGAATACTTTAATATTGAGCAAGGAGTGCGACAAGGCTGTGTGATGTCACCGTGGTTGTTCAATGTATACATGGATAAATGTCTTAGACAAGCATGTAACGATACAAATGGTGTAATGGTTGGTGACGTAAATGTACGACTCTTGGTGTATGCAGATGACACAGTCTTATTAAGTGACAGTGCGGATGAGCTGCAAACCGCTCTGAGGAAGTTTGATACAGTCTGTGAGAGCATGGACCTAAAGGTAAACGCGAACAAAACTAAGATTGTGGTGTTCAATCGGGAAGGTAAAAAGGAGAGTAGAGTATTTACTCTGCAAGATGAAATCGTGGAGCAAGTGGACGAGCTGGTATATCTCGGTAGAATGTTTACTGCAGATGGTACAATTGAGAGCGAGATTGGACGAAGGGTCAATGCTGGAAGGAAAGTGATTGGAAGTATGTGGACGATAATGAGAAATGAAAGCATGAGCCTAGCTGCGAAACGAGCAATCTATAATGGCGTATTCGTCCCATCAGTACTGTATGGAAGTGAGACATGGGTATGTCAAAAAAAGCACGAAAGAAAAATAAATGCTGTGGGTATGAGATTTCTGAGAAGCGCATGTGGTAAAACGAGAAGGGACAAGATAAAAAATGAATGCATAATGAGGGAGTGTGGTGAGGAAAAGACGATGATGGATAGATATAAAAGTTGTACATTACGTTGGTTTGGTCACATTGAGAGAATGAATAACATAAGATTAACGAAACAAATATATGTGGGTGACGTTAGGGGAAAGGCCGGGCCTGGTAGGCCGCGTAAAACTTGGCTGAATGTAGTAGAATCTTTGATAAAGGAAAGAAAGGTAAGGAGTTCTAAAAACAAAAGGGCATGTCAGAGACTATGTATGAATCTTGCGGAAGCTAGGGAGGTATGTAGAGGTAGGAAAGCATGGCGAAAGATTGTGAATGAAAAATAAATAAGAGGCAGGGATTGTTTTGCCTACCCCGCAAGGGAATGGCGTGAAGGTTAAGTAAGTAAGTAAGTAATTAAATTGCTAACAAATTTACGCCACAAAGGGGCTCTACTATTTACAAGTTCATTAAGAGTATACTAAACGTCTAATTTTCGAGCACAAAGATGTAGAAATATGTAAATAATTTGGTGTAGCAATAGACAATGGTATGAGTACGATAATTTCAACAAAGAGATCTGTACGAGTACAGAGACCCAAAATTTAAAATTCAAGAGAGAGTGCACAGAATGTTATCGCAGATGTAAGTATTACTTATGTGTTGCTGGAATTGGAAGACCAGTCGTTTCGTAGGCCATGCGATGTGTAACCGTAAGGTAAATAAGTTATAAGGGGGTTGTTCCCCTAAAAATATAAATATCTATTTCTAACTAAGAAGTATGCAGGATATCATAAGAAAGATTAATTTATTTACTTTTGAGGGATAAACGTCCTGATGGAGGTTATCGCAGATAGGCGTCAAACGGTTTCTTTACTTGGGAGGTATACAGCGTTGAGCGTAGAACCCCACTTTAACGCTCCTTCAAACGCCACGTGGGTACAAAGTTCGGTCAGTGTTCATTGGATCGCGTCCTACATGATTGCGTGAAGAATTAGAATAAAAGGGGAAGTGATAAAAGAATGTAGCTGGTCAAGAAAATATTTAACGGCAATTGGAAATTGGAAAGGTCTAAATTATGATTGCTTTCAGAATTAATTCCCGGAAATTATGGCTGAAACACAAACTATCCTCAGTGAAAGTCTTGGTTTGCACCTTCCAAAAATCTGGTCTTAGAGCTAACAGTGCTTAATCATTGCGGTAGGTCTGAATACCGTTACTAATTAAAAATTTTTCAATTCTGTCGGTAACGTTGATAATGAAAGTAAGAGTAGCTATAGCATAAATGTGTAATGAGGGTAAGTGTAGCAGGTTCGATAATAAAACAATTTTATTTGTCTTTCTTGTTTCCCATAGTGTGAAATACGTCTATTAGCTTTATACTTTAGATTTATCTTGCATTATATGTGTTAATAGCTGCCTCGGTGATGGATTAGTTAGAGTGCTTGCATTTCACCCGAACGGCGCGGGTTCAAACCTGGCCAAGGTAGCCGGTTTTGTAAAACGGAGAAGAACCAAAGCACTCCTTATTCTCGGACAGGAAGTAAAGCTGTAGGTCCTGTAGGAATACGACCTCTGACACGTTAATAATCCTTTACTAAAGGTGGAACTCCTTTAGTAGGTCGAAATTTGAATCACGGTAGTGCTAATAACCCCTAATAGTTGATACGCCTAGAGATTCCAAACATTTCCGTTTATGTCTAGATCTAGGCCCACAAATACATTTAAAAAATACAATATATGCATTAAATTAAAGCAGGACAATACCAAAATGCAGAAAAACATAATTCAATCTAAATTGTTTCAATCGAAAATGGTTTTATTGTGTATCCATATTTAGCGCCAGACGTTTATATTGAAATTTAATTTTAAATGACTAATTCTTCTTTATAGAAAAAACTGGATCCTTTGAAAGTAGCATCCAAAGAGTGAATAGCGATACTTTGGCACGTGTACATGAATAACGCAAAAACCGTTTCAAACTACAATTTAACTTATTACTCGTGACTCTCGTCTAGGTTTCCTTTAGGACTTCAGGCCAATTGTATGCATTGTTTACTAATCTATTAAATTTAAGCTGCATTCATTTATAATTGTTTAAAGAAAACAGTGTTGTCTTTTAAATACTTAAATACTTTAAATATTCTCGCATTTTCCTTATTTTCCCAACACCAATCTAAATTTAAATGTCTAGATTTTATCGGATTTTCCGCCACTCTTTCCTTCAATTATACTATGACAACCAATTAAATTTTTACACTCAAATGTGGTTTAACTTCTTGGTCCATTTTTTAAGTTATTAGTTTAATGTCTACAGAATAAAAACCCGCGATCTTATCATAATTTTATAATGATAAGAACAGTTGAACTCAGACTTCAAGTGATTACACTAATCGTTAAAGTAATTGGTTTGCAAGTTCATTATACTTGGATATTATAATGGTTTCATTGCTGAATTGCATTTCTACTTCCTCGGGCTGCCTGTTTGCTTTAACGCATCAAGTTTGAATTAGAAATCATACCTCTCTGTTATTAAAGAATTT
The DNA here is from genome assembly GCA_036346205.1 of Vesta saturnalis. NCBI lineage: Eukaryota > Metazoa > Arthropoda > Insecta > Coleoptera > Lampyridae > Vesta > Vesta saturnalis. The sequence continues at coordinate 2,034,879 of JARFJB010002353.1, read as the reverse complement.
AGATGAATTTTATGCAAATTTTCCTTCCACATTTTGGTATAATTAATAATGTGCACTTATTCGTTTGATTTAGAAAATTACCAACGTAATGGAAAGATAGCGTTATGCAAACGTCAAAATGATGTTTTCAGTTTCTGATGTGTATAATGTAGTATACCCTAATCGTAAATAAAAGATGTCAAATGCGGACCATAATATTTGGTAAGAATTTAGTACAGCTTTGTTCATTATTTTTTTGTAATAAAAATGGCCAGGTTATATTTTATTTTAACTGATTAGCTGTTTTTCTTTGTTTCATATTATGTTACAGAATTCCCAAAATGTCCAAAAGGCAGATTCAGTTTACATTAGTTCATAAACTAAACTTTATTATTGGTTTTAATCATAGCAATAAAATTTATTAAAACTAGTTTTCCTTATAACTAATTATACACTACAAAATGAGTCTAGCATCCAGATAAACTCAAAAAAAATTACGATTTTTAACAAATTGTCAAGCAAACATGCCAAACTTAATTTCAGAATTGAATAAAATTCAATGCTGATTTTAATGATAGTAGAAATTTAATACAGTTGATAACCTTTACAGTTGATTGTTGTTTTTATAATAATAATGGCAAGGTCATACCGATTCTTTGTTTCAGCTATAGTAAAAATTCCCAAAGTGTCAAAAGTCAGACTCAATTTACATTAGTTCTTAAACTAAATTTTATTATTGATCCTATAGCAACAGAATTTAGTAAAACAGTTTGCCTTGTATTTAATTACGCACTAGAAATTGTAACTCATATCTAACAAAGCTCATAAAAATGGTGGTTATTACAAAATAATCTTGCAAACATGCCAGCCTTGTAACAACTCTTTTTAGTTGTATTAAATATTTAATTTAATTAAATTAAAAAGTTTTAATTATTGAAATATAGGTATGTGGTAGGCAACTTATTTTGCATATCTTTTGAAAGGTTTATATTCCCAAAATTATTTTTCTGCTCAAATACGTTTACGCAATACGTCATCGTGACGTAATTCTTTGCGCAAATCCTCTTCGCACGAGTACATGATCTAATTTCATAAGCATCCATTTTGGTCACTTCCTGATGCACCTTACAGCAGGAAGCGTTGTTTTGGTTTCCTAAATTTTACGTGAAAGTGCCATTAATTTTATGGTAAGATATCTTTTAACTCGTAACACTAAAAATTAAAACATTTGCTCTTTTCAGGAACTTTTCTTTTTTACTGTTGCTTTTATTTTTACTTCGATTTACAATCTAATTACATTTTCAATACGCATTTAATTTTATGGTTGCAAATTTTAAGAAATGCATTAAACGAATTATTCATTTAAAGAAAAATTTTAAGAGATAATTTCAGTTTTGGGTGTGGCTGATAACATAAAAGCATTGTTATTGCATAAATTGCGCAACATTACACAAAGATTACGTCATCTTAGTTTGCAATTCAGCATCATTTTTTATAATACCAGGGATCCTCAAGAAGATTTTGTATATTGTACAGGTATTTATTGTTAATGATTATTAGTACTTTAAGAATAATTTTAAGATAAATTTTATTTGATCATCATATTAACTGTCAATAAACATAATTGTAAATTTTATTTTTTTACATTTTGATAAAATTTTTATTGTTAACAAACTCGGTTTAGTTGTTCCGAGATAATTAAAAAATAATAATTGGCGTCCGAGATCATTTTATTAGTATTACATTGCATTTTTATTATTTATGTTAAGTGAAAATAACATAGCAAATTTAGTGGTAATTGAGCAAATCAAAATTATTGAACCAACCTAATTAAACTACCGACTGGACAAAGACACTATTTGTGGTGAATGGTTTGTATCTCCAGTCAGTTTGACGATTTGTGTTTAGAACATTATTTCATTATTACTTAATTTTTTATTAAATTTATTACACCATTCACACCACTTACTTTATAGACTTAATTTAAGAATTATATCAGAATGCAATGTGGACATTAATATATTGGTAAGAATTCAAAACAGTTGTTAATTATCGTTTTATAATAAAATGGCCCGAATTCTGTTTTAACAGATTATGAGTTTTTGTTTGCGTTTAAGTAACAAAATTTCCAAAATGTCAAAAAGTCAGATTGAGTTTACGTGTATTAACTACATTTTTATTGTCTTAACCACAGCAATAAAATTTCGTTAAAAGCAGTTTTCCTAATATTTAATTACATACTACAAAACAATAGTCGTATCCAGTTACACTCGAAAAATGACGAGTTTTACTGTAATATCTAGCAAACATTTAATTTTAAGAATATTAAATAAAACATGCGTAACCCTTTCTGCTTAAACACTTACATGAGTTAGACCATTTAGACTCAAACCCTCTTTGGAAACTATGTATCGTCACTGTTGAAAGCCGAACCAAAACAATCCTATTGCATAATTTATGATTAAGTTCTGAAGAGTCATAGTACGTTAGGTTTATTATCACAAACAATACTTTACAATGACACGTGATTAATTTAATCTTTAAAAATAATATTTATATCGCTGTTTTGTTTAAACATTTTAAAACTAAAATAAAATTGCCCTGGGTTGAGCAAATAACACTTTTAATTAGATGTCTAAACGGTTTCAAATCGCAAATAGTTAATAATTAATGTGTACAATTCGTTCAAGTCCAACAATATTTGATTTATATCAATATATATAAACATATATATATATATATATATATATATATATATATATATATATATATATATATATATATATATATATATATATTATATATTTATATATTATATATATTATATATATATATATATATATATATATATATATATATATATATATATAATACACAATATACCAATTTGTGCTTCCTTTGTTTTGCAAATATACTACTAAATCTTTGATATTTACTCTTGTTATTTTTATATTTAAATAAGTAAAATATCTGAATGACTTTTTAATCAAGAGGATTAGTGTTATGTCTAATAAGGTTTAGAATCTAGAAAAAGCGATGTGTGAAATCTGATACTGTATCAATTTAAAATGAGTAAATTTACTTAGATATGTTTTTTAGGGCCAACCACACAATCAGGGAAAGTAACTTTGATACTTTGATGCCATTATCAAATTGTTTTGTCAAATAAAGGTTACTATTATCTAATACAGGCACCCAAGTACACACGTTGACCTAAACCTCTTAGATACTATAAAGTTTAGTTAAATTTTACGCTTAGATGCATTTACTTGTAATAAGATAGATCCATATCTCAAAAATTGAGAAGTAGGTATGGAGTGGAAGAAAACTAACTAAATATTTAATACCGAAAACATTTTAATTATTTTTGAACTACATAACATATAATAAAAATAATCAATTATTGGTTTAGTTACTCAATTGATTGTATGGTTATAATTAGAGATATAATTAACAAGGATTATTTATGATTAATGTTTCCTGGGTACCTATCAAAACATCACTTTTCTAACAAAATTCATTAATGTTAATATTACATAGATCTGTACAGTTTTCTTTAAATACTTTAATAGCCATTGATGTAAATATTAAAGCGTTAATTTGAGTTTACACACAATAATTCTAATTAAAAGGAAAAACAATTTTAAACTGTGGCGTTAACTTATTCTATATAACGTTACTATGTAACGTTTCGTAACATTGTATTCCAAAAAAAATTGATTGCTATGTACTGAATTATACTCCATCACCTTCAATTGGTACGTGCCGAAACGGGAAGTGGAGAAAAAAAAGAGAAAAAGGAGATGGGTCACTACCCACTACTCACATTCGGATGTAAGCAAGCGCCGGCGTCCAATTAATTAATCAATCAGATCAACCTCAATCAAACCAATATCAAGTACTACGCCATCCATTTGTGTATTTGTAGGACTAATGCATATTTTCTGTAATAGAGGTTGATCGTAGCTCCACCTAGTGGTATGTACATTCAGATCTCTGTAAAGTTAGGGCGGGAAATTTGAACTAGTATTCTAATAAAGGGGCCTTCATACTAACTAATAACACAGGTATATGTCTACGGAACTTGTGTTAGGGTCATCTCCCCTTGTAACAGTTTTCCCCAATCATTAATTCTAAATTTACAACCCATGTAATGGAATATCCTTAAAAATTAACGGAAAATTCATGCATTGCTATAGATAAAAAAATTTAAATGACCCTGTATTATCTGTTGTGACATTTGAAATAAAACATATCAAGGCATTAGCTATCGCAAGCCAAATTAGTTAGTTAGAAGTGTGATGTAGGTGAATAAGTACATTACGTAATGTGTTACAATTAACCCTAAGATGCATAAACCGGGCCTCTCAGGCCCGAAGAGACTTTAGTTGCTCATAATTTGCTTAAAATAGTTTCAATTGACTTGAGCATTCAGATATGCTCTAAACACGTCTTCATTCAACACACACTTGCTTAAAAAAACATTCAAGTGTATTTAGAAATCGAAAAATAAATTTTTTCCATTAGTAACCCGTATTTACATAAACCGGGCCTCCTAAGCCCGTGTACAACTAGTTTCTATAAAACCAGTTTCAAGGCTGACAGTTAATTTTCCAAGCACTGCTGCGCGGAATTGTACGTGTCTATGCAAGTTGAAATCCGCATTACTGCTGGATGTATAAAAGTAGTCGCTGCTAATTTTCATACAGTTGTAATAAAAGTTGCATTGTGTGAACTTGTGAATATATATAGATCAGTTACTCAAGTTCAAAGTCACTTTTAAAATTAACAATGTAGACTTTAATTTTAAAGAAGTGTAAATTAGTATTTACATCTATAACAAATTTAAAATCCGATTCAGAAGGTGTGGAAGATGACGAGCCGCCGCCGCTTACAACCTTGATCATATCGTTTTTGAAACGACAAAACAATTAGATTTTATAAAAATTGTTAAATATTTAGACAAATTAAACAGTATTTAAAAGATCATGTTTTGATTACTCAAGATTACATATTAAATTTACAAAGAATTTTTTCGTGCTTTATATTATTGCAAAAATAGCTTCAACGGAGACTACTTTTTATGGCAGATTAAAAAGTTCAGTATGAAATTAATTAAAAACATTATTGTAATCAATTTTGATCATGTAAAAAACCCAGTTCACTTATATTAGGATATCTAAGGTTTGAAAAGTTATTGAATTGGAAATTCATGTTAGATATAGCAAAGTATCTTGAAATTAGTGTTGTTTGATGCATTAAATGTAAGCAAGCGAATAAATTTCACCAAGAGCACCTAAGGGATGTATAATAATTTTTATTGGAGAATTTAATGTATGGATAACAAGTTTTGGGGGCTAGAACGAGAGTTTTCATTTAACTTTAACGTAAAACGGTTGGAACTTTCTATTTTGCGGCCATTTTAAGCTCTTCAAATCTTAAAATTGGAGGATTTTTGTCGGCAATCATTTAACATAGGGTTTTTTAGATCTATTAAGGATTGTATATTAGATTTTAAAGGAACTAAGCGTCGAATTACAAGATCTACCCAAAGAAATAGTTATTGCGTTGTGCATTCAAGTTAGATAAGTAAATGATAATAAAGATCCATACTAAACTTATTGTCGTCTAAAGGAACTAACAAATATAATAATTTATAAATTATTTATAAATTTAATTAAGTAAATGGGGAATTAATATGGTGCACTGTTAATTAATTGTAACTGGAAGTTCAGAAAATTTGTTTAAATTGTATGTAAGCTTAGAACTTAGATAAGTAAAAATATGGATATTAAACACTTTAAATAAATTCGTATTGAATTGGTATAGTACTACGAAAAAAATAGTAGTTTAAACATACTTAAAGCTTTCCCATACCTGTAAGCGAAGGTAGGTGTACTGTTTCGTTTAAAAGTTGTGTGCCTTCATTACTTATTGTAACATTATTATACCACACCTAAGAAGGCATCTGATATTGTATTATTAATTTCAATTTAGTAAGGGACCTTATCTTTCTTTATGATGGGCGTTCTCGTCGCCGATTTTAAACTTTAAAAAATAAAAAAATCAGTTTTTGTACTTGTAAAATTATAATTACAGTAAATTAAAGAACATTTGTGCGGATTTTATTTGCAGAATAATACACAGTCGAGATGATTTTCTTCACGCCAAATGCACTCCTTAAAGCATACTCGCCAATCTGCAATCACACGTCGAAGGACGTCATCTGATATGGCTTTTACTTCTTCTACAATTTTAGCCTTTAGCTGCTGTAAATTCATGGGAAGCTATTAATATCTGTATGGGCAGTGGCCCCATCTTGTTGAAACCACATATCTGACGCGTCAACATTCTCTGTTCGTAGCTGCGGTACAAAAAAATTCTTAATCATTTCCATATACTGCTCTCTCGTCGCTGTAACCGTTACACCGTGATCATTCTCGAAGACCAGCAGCTCTATGACTTTCTTAGACGACATTGCACACTATACAGTAACTTTCGGACTATGTAAGGCTTTCTGATGCTTTTCTTTCGGATTGCTGGATGAACGGTAACAATAATTTTGGAAATTGACGTAACCTTCGAGGTGAAAGTGTGATTCATCGATAAAATAAAAGCTGTCCATCCCATTTTCCTCTGAAAAATTTCTAACATTTTCTGACAGTAAATTTTTCGCTTGCTATAGTCTTCAGGTTTGATTATTTGGACAATTTGTAATTTATAAGGCCAAAATTCTTAGAGGATTTGAACGGTGGATATTCAAAGAAGCTTCGTAGATCGCCCTCGACCGCAGCGGCGACCCGATCAACGTTTTCAATTGAATGCACAGGTCTATTTCGAGGTCCACTTGAATGGTTTAGGATACTTCCCATTTCTCACCACTTAATCAACTAAGTACTTGGTCCATCATTAACACGCCTGATTTTAAAATGATTACAAAACTTGCGTCTTGCTTCACTAGCCCACAAACCGTTGCACAAAATACGTTTCCACAGCGCAAGCGCGATGCGCGACCGCCCAGTCCGGCATTATAACTAAAAAATCCTCAATAATCAGCTATCGAACGTTGCCCTTCCCCTTCCGCTAGCCATGGTGCTTACCAGGATTGTTGAGCTTTTTGAAATTCAATAAAATTCTTGATAAACTAAATAAATTGTGTCGGAACTCGACCATTGAATGTATATGTACATAGTTTAAGCAGCTCGATTATAGGGCTGATATGATTTATACAATAGGTTTCCATGTGTGCTAACTTAATACGTAATAGGGTATAAAACTTCCACATATGTTTAAATTAATCGTGATTTAGGTATTTTATATTTTTGTGTCAATAACTGATATTGGAAATGAGCATTGTAGAAATAAATTTAATGTTATTCATTTTGTCGTTTATTATAATTTAAGCAGTTTATAGTGACTGTAAATTATAATTACATAACAACCACCTATAAAGGAGCTAACCTGCGTATGTAATTTTTTAAATCTTATTCAATATATCGTAGAGTTACCAACGTTCCTTAGAACGAAGCTATCATTATAATTTTTCGACCAAAGTGAAGCATACTCCTTTCGCCCAATGTTACACTACAATTTGTCTCCCAACGTGTCGTCATAGATTTCTCATTTCGCCCAATCTGGTGGTGAGAGAGTATGTAGCACTTTACGTCTTAAGAAGTTATATTAAAATTTTTCCCCGAAAGTGGGGTTTGTATCATTACAATTTAGCGCCAAAAGTGGGGCACGAATGGGCAGTAAGTGATTAAAATTTGGCGCCCAACGCGGATCGAAATATTAAGTAGCACTTTAGGTTTTAACTTTTAAGAAGTTACATTACAATTTTGCTTGGACGGTGGTGCTTTCAATATGTAATATCAACACAGAAATACCAGTTTTGCAAGTAGGTATTAGACAAGGGCAGTTGAATGTTGTCACGGTGACACATGATGAACCATAAAATTTTAGTTTCTTAAAGTTTCTCAACATTTTGCTTCGGTCAGCAGTTTTTTTTAGGCCAATGGACCCTCATACCCCACAAATCAATGATTTTTAGGAGAAAACTGGCGTAGGGTAATGAACCCTAACCTCCTTTTCCAATGAATTTTGGTTCTATTTTTAGATTTCTAGGAATTGACCAACTTTCGGTCTGTTAGGCCATTGACCCTCTAGAGGTTAATATATTTGGTCAATGACCTTGAAAAGGCCAATGAATTTTGGTTTATAAGAATCCGCTACCTTCCGAGTTTAAGAATTCAATAAACTTTGGGCTAAGTCCTCTAATTTCCGGAACTGGTTCTACTTTAAGATGTTTCACAATTGCAATGACTCGATTAGAGATTAATAAACTTTGACCTTAAAGAAGTCAATGAACTTTGATCTTGAAGGGGCAATAAACCTTGGACATTCTACTTCCCGTTTCCACAAACTGGGTCTATCTAGATTTCTAAGAATTGTAATATGACATCCCCGAGCTCAATAAACTTTGGTCTTGAAAGGATCAATGAACTTTTCCAAGAATCGTAATACGAGACTCCTAGAGGCCAATGAACTTTAAGATGTCGATACATTTCTTAATTGTAATTTGACGCCCCTAGATGAACATTGGCAGTGAATAAGTTAATATTGACAATTCTCTCTAACATTTATTGTAACTTCCCATTTACGTCTCTCTCTCTTATACATACAAATCCCTATGTGGTCAGAGCTGACATAACTATATTACTAACAGGTAATCTTTAAGTTCACAATCTATTTATTCCCTCAATATGCATTAACATAAGGTTCACCCCATGCCCTACCGGGGTAGGCAAAGCAATCCCTGCTTCGTTTATTTTCCAATACCTCACCCGCTTCCGCAAGATTCATAAATTGTCTCTGACATGCCGATTTATTTTTAAAACTCCTTGCCTTTCTTTCTTTTATCATACATTTTACTGCATTCAGCCACGTTTTCGCGGCCTACCAGGCCCGGCCTTACCTCTAACTTCACGCACGTATATTTGCTTAGCTAATCTTGCGTTTCAGGAATATCATGCCCATGGAATTTATTATACTTTCGTGCTTTTTATGACATAACCATGTCTCACCCATTCAGTACGGACGGGACAATCACGCCATTATAGATTACTTGCTACGCCCATGCTTTCGCGCTTCATTATCGACGTACACCTTCAATCACTTTCCTTCCAGGATTCACCCAACTCGTCCACTTGTTCCACAATTTCATCTTGCAGAGTAAATACTCTAGTCTCCTTTTCACCTTCCCGATTGAAGTCCACAATGTTTGTTTTGTTCACGTTTACCTTTACGTCCGTGCTCTCACAGACTATACCAAACTTTCACATGGCAGTTTGTAGCTCATCCGCATTCTCACTCAATAAGACGGTGTCATCTGCCTGCATTAGAACTCGTACATTTACGTCACCAACCATTACTTCATTCGTATCGGTGTTTGCTTGTCTAACATACTTATCCATGTATATACAGGGTGTCTGTGAAAGTTTGTGAAAGCTCGAAACTACAGATACTAGAGCCCAAAATATATCTATTGAACCGAACATACCTTAGTCCATATATTGATAGGTAAAAAGATACAGGGTGTCAACGTTGAAATTTTATTTTCTATTTTTCCTTATTGCTTGAGAAGTTTTTTTAGATTTTGGCATGAAACTCGGTATATGGGGTTTTTTTTGGTATGAGAAATAAGATTCTGCCCTTAATTTTGGCCAGACCTATAGAGACGCCACATACAGCATTATTATAGTAAGTAATCTGTCAGAAAATCTTTACGCCACCCTGACTGCAATAGTTGATCGAAAAATCTTAATCTCTCACCCTTTCTCAACAAAAAAGATGTACTTGTCAGGAGCTTATAAACGTATCAATGCATTTTGAATTCAGTGTACTCCATATTTTTAAACACAAATCACGTTACTCTGAAAAACATCCGCATAGTGTTGCTACTATTTCTAATGTTTATTATAAGATTACCTCCAGTGTCACTAATAATTATCAGTTAAAATTTTGTTCTAAACTTAAAACGTTATGGAGTATACGTTTGTTGAATAATGCTGATATGCATTTAATGTACGGATTGGCTCGTTTTAATGCTTTAGAAGCGCAAAGATTAATAAAAAGATTCATACATTACAAAAAGAATTACAGTTTTATTAGAAACTATTTAAAAAAGGACATACTGAATAAAATAGAAAATTTAAAGAAAACTATTAACTAAAGAATAACTACACAAATTGTTCAAAATGACCACCATTTTGCCTAATGCAGTCCCGAGCACGACGAACTAGTGATTGTTGCATCATCCAAAGTATTTGAACGTTATTCTTTATTTCCTGGGCATGGTGGAAAATTATTTGCTGTAGTTCATTCTTGGTTTCCACGGGAGTATTATAAACACGTTGTTCCAATTCACCCCAGAAGAAGAAATCCAAAGGATTTAAATCCGGTGATCTAGGCGGCCAGGACACAGGTCCTGACCGGACTATCCATCGGTTTGCTCTCTAACTAGTAAGCTAAAATATATTTGGTCATTTAGTCTAGGTGGTAACTCAGCAGGTCCTATTGCATAATGTCCAACTGTTTCTGCCCATAGATTAATTTGAAATTATACTAGATGCCGGGTTTGTCTTATACCGTGAGGGTTTTCGTCTCATAAATGCATAGATGACGCACGCTTAAACCTTTTGAATGTGTTATGGATGCAGCAGTTGCTCTCGAAAAATGATGTTTACTGTACATTTTGAAACCTGTAGTTCGTGTGCTACATTCCTAACACTAATTGTAGGATCTGCAGCGACAGCATCTAGAACATTTTCTCCCAATTCAATTGTAAGTATAGTTCTGGGAACTCCACCATGTCGGCCCATATTTGGCATAAAACTACCTTCAAAAGGTTATATGTAATTTCACATCCCTTTACTATTTAAGATAAATGTTTCTTACCAGTTTCTTGTAACCGCTGATCAATACGTTGGAAAGCTTTGAATTGTCTATCGAGAAATATTTCGGCGTACAATCTTCGAGCTCTTAAAGCATTAGACCGTACAAACCCATACATTAAATGCAAATTAGCATATTTGACAAACGTATACTCCATAACGTTTTAAGTTTAGAACAAAATTTTAACTAATAATTATTAGTGACACTGAAGGTAATCTTATAATAAACATTAGAAACCATAGCAACACTATGCGGACGTTTTTCAGAGTAAGTTGATTTATGTTAATATGTAGTACACTGAATTCAAAGCGCATTGATACGTTTAAAAGCAAATATCTCATAAACTATTACATTTAAACACTCCTGACATCTTTTTTGTTGAGAAAGGATGAGAGATTAAGATTTTTCGATCAGTTATTGCGTACAGGGTGGAGCAAAGATTTTCTGACAGGTTATTTACTAAAATAATAATGCTGTGCAAGTCTGGCCAAAATTAAGGGCAGAATCTTATTTCTCATACCAAAAAATCCCCATATACTAAGTTTCAAGCAAAAATCTAAAAAACTTCTAAAGCAATAAGGAAAAATAGAAAATGAAATTACAACTTTGACACCCTGTATCTTTTTACCTATAAATATTTGGACTAAGGTATGTTCGGTTCAATCGATATATTTTGGGCTCTAGTATCTCCAGTTTCGAGATTTCCCAACCTTTCACAGACACCCTGTATTGAACTTCTACGGTGACATACATCACACAGCCTTGACGTACGTCTTGCTCAATTGTAAAGTATTTACTCACTTTTCCTCTCGCCCTAACACATGCAATTAAAATTCAAACGTATGAATTGCCCCAAAAATAATGCTATTAACCCTTGGGTAGGCGCGCTTATATTTTGACAGAGTTCGGCGCACAGCGTATAGAGTACGCCAGGTTAAAATTTTACTAAAATAACAAGACAATCTCCCAAAAATAAATTGTATATTTTTGCTTAAGTTTAACAAACAATTTTCAAATAAAATAAGTGAATTCTAAAAAAGACATAAAAAACATAAGGTCAAAGTAAGTATTAATCAGAGCAGCTACTTTGTTCACAATTTCGACCGGTATTACACTCCACAACAGTTTTATTATGCTGTTTGCATGAAAATTTGGTACACTTTGAACACCTCACAGTTGTGTAATTATTCTTTGAACGTCCATAAAGGTAACATCTTCCTTTATAACTCGGTGCACGCTCAGCCGTAGTTGTAGAGGGTGGTTTTACTAGCACGTTTTCTATTATTGATTTGATATGTAGCGGAAGAGATTTTATTTTGAGTCGTTCTTGTATATGAGCCTTCATGAGATCCATCGCTAATTGTCGTTGGTGATCTAAGTCAATGTCAAATTTTCCGCAAGAATATAAAATGTAGCTATTTATTCCAGCTACATTGAGCAGTGCCATAAATACAGCGAACGGCCATCGTTTTGTTCTTCGTGATACTGTATATGCAGCACATTTTTGGTCTACAGTATCCACACCGCCTTTAGTGCGGTTGTATTCTAAAATAATTTCCGGTTTTCCAGTTTCTGCATCCGTGGAGTCACTATCATGCATCGTAGAAATTAATAAAACTACTTTGTTCTGTCTTGGAACGTAGGAAACGAGTGTCAGATAGTCTTGAAACCCAAACAAGGATGTTCCGACAACTCTTGCTTTATTTAGTAAAAATTCTACAGGAACTTCTTTTTTGTTCTTTTTAAGAGTACGAATAAACGTAATACCTTTTTTTAACAAAACTTTAGCCAAATCACAACTAGAATACCAATTGTCACATGTTAAGTTTCTATGAGAGTTCTCTAAGCCATCTACTAATCGAAGTACTACCTCAGAAGGTGAATTACTCACTTGAAAGGGCCCGTCCCGCTGCTTACCGCAGTATATCTCCAAATTATAAGTGTAGTGAGTTTTGGAGTCCACTAAAGCATATACTTTGATGCCGTATTTGGCCGGTTTATTCGGAATATACTGGATAAAAGAACATCGTCCTCTGTATGGTTCTAATTTTTCATCGATTGTAATGAACTCACCAACCGAGTATGACTGTTTGCAGTTTTTTACAAATTGAGCGAAAAATGTTCTGACCGCTGCTAGTTTATCAATTTTCTTTCTTTCTTCTCTTGTAGCTTTGTCGTCAAATCGAATAGCAACGAGTAAAAATATAAACCTTTTTATGGACATGACACCTCTGCATATTTCGATTCCAGTTCCATCTCTTTGAAAAATTTCGCATAAGTTTGTCTTACCCATTTTTTTTTGTTCCAATCAAAAACAATAAACCAATAAATGCCATCATTTCGGCTCTATTTGTGTTTCGACAATCTCTTTCTCTACCGTAAAGATCTTTTTTAGATATATACATGTTTGTATATTCGACTATTTCATCAATCATACCAATATCAATAATTTTAACAAATGCACTTAAAAAATCCGGAATTTTTTTTCTTTCGGGCCTGGAAACTTTTTTATAAGTAAATTTTTTTTTTGGCCTTTTAGCGAATTTACTTTTAAGAGGTGTCTTAGCCCATTTAAATTCTTCTAATAATATTCTTTCATTTTTTGTTTTTTTATATATTTTCTTTGTATACGAGTTTTTATCCGTTGCTACTTGACACTCTTCATTCACATTACCTTCAACCTGATTTCCATCAATTTCAAAATCACTGTGACCGTCTAAATCTTCATCAATTTCCTCAGTTTCAGATCCTGAAGATTCGTCTTCGATTTCTACATTTCCGTCTGTTTCATCTAGTACTCTATAAAGTTCTGCACTGCTCATTTTGGCAAGATTTAATTTTTTATTGGGCCTAAAAAAATATCATAGTGTTATTTATGGCTACAAATCACGTTAGTTATGTATATAACAAAAAAAGCGATTACAATCACAATTCCAGTGAAATATGATATGCAATAACCAGTGGCGAAACTAGGGGGGGGGGGGGGTGCAAGATGTGCCAGACACACCTCAGGCAAGCCGTGATACACCCCAGAAAAAGGGAGCACTTCCCCATTTTTCATTCTTATCTTAAATTCCATCTAACAACTTAATTCGTTAAATCTTAAACCATTGCGATAAACAAACGAGTAGTAATAGTGACATAGTGATAAGTACAATTATTAATTATTATTTATTATGTAAGGACATTAGAATATTCGTCATTCGAGCATAAGTTGTATCGGTGAAATAATACTTGTTTAGCCAAGCGGCGCGGCGGCGGTAGACTGCTGACTGTGACTGTGCTGCTCTTGGAATTGTTTTGGTTCATGATACTGATATGCGTTGAGTGTTGATGCATAAACAATAGCATGTATAGTTCCTCTTTCACGATGTAGTAAACCCAGCAAGCATAAAGACGCCGCAAAGATTAGTAGATTAGATTAGTTTACATACAGTTTACATTAACATTCTAAAAGATAACTTTTTATAAAGGAAGCGAGACTTGAAACTTAAAAATAGTGTAACATACCGAAAATGGTGACTCATTATTCCGAACAATCTAGATGTATGAATCATAATTACGATGCCTCGGTAGACGCAGGCAGCAGCTTACGTAGATTATTAGTCATCGAACTTCTAGAAGATTTGAGAAGGGTTGCTTGCGTCATCGGTACCTATATAAAAAACGCTGCAACGCACTATGAATTCATGGGGTTAGTACTTGTTATAGTTATGTTTAATGTTTTATGTAATATTATTATTATTATTATGAGCCAAGTGCCAATATAACCTGTGTTCGGTGTTCTGAGTCTTCTGTGCTGACAGCACAGTGCTGTGTGAAATGAAACATCAAAGCAAACAAATAGCCACTGCCAAGGCCAACTGCCACAAACAACTAAGGACTAAGGTAATTTTACTTATTTGTATGTTTGTTTTAGAGTATTATAAGATGTTAAAACTTTGATGGGTGAAAAAAAAGGAAAGATTGCATCACAAGTTTCAGCTAATAATAATAATAATAGTTTAAAGTTAAAGCTGCAAAGGGATTTTGATTTGTACTTTCTTTCACACCTTTTACTTGTTTCCCCATCAGTGTCCGAGCAGTTAGCTTCGGTGTTTATAAATTTGTTTTTATTTGCGTTGCAGATTGTGGGCGGTTTGAACATGAAGAAATTCAAAGACATACGATCGTTTTTCAAATCTGCCACAAATCAACCCGACAAAGATGAGACTGAGACAAGGTCTACTCCAGTATGTGACTCAACAACAAATATTGAGATAGCTTGTGATTTAACACAATCTTCAATTTCAAATATAGAAAATGTTGGTGGAGGCATACGAGAAGATGTAAATAAAGCCGCTGCAGAAGGGCAAGGTAGCAAAACATCCGATGTTTTTACAGCTGCAGAAACAAATCAAAGAGGACGAAATGATCCAGAAGATCAAGATCTGGGAACTGTTGATAGTGGTCCTTCGCAGCCAAGGGGCCCAAGGGTTGTTTTTCCAAAACGTTCATTTGGAGATTGACGGAGATCGTTTTCGTCTCAATTCTTTGATACTTATCAGTGGCTTGAATATAGTGTGAAGTTAGATAAAGCGTTCTGCTTTGTCTGCAGATATTTTCGGCATTCTGCAAATATTCGAGATCAAAATGAAAAGTTTTCGATTAATGGGTTCAATAATTGGAGAAAACTAAGTGAGTCGCTGAAAAAACATGACACCTCTTTGGCTCACAGTGGCTGTATGCAAAGGTTTGTTGGCTACAAGCATTCCTTGAAGGCCGGAGATGTTCATAAGAAGCTAACCATACAACATGAAGAAATGATAATACAGAACCGAGATTATATGATAAAATTAATCGACATGATTTTATACTTGACACGTCAAGGGCTGCCACTCCGAGGACACCGAGAAGACATCTACTAACCGAGGAAATTTTCTGGAGTTGGGTGAACTTATGGCAAAACATGACACGAATTTTTCGATGCATCTAGGCAGACATATCAGTTATTGCAGTTCCAAAACACAAAATGAAATAATAATCATCGCATCTCAACTTGTTATTGAACAGACTGTAGAAGGAGTGCGGCAATGTGGTTTTTTTTCGATAATGGTTGATGAAGCTAGGTGCTACAAACAAGAACAATTGTGCGTGGCAATCATATATACCGTAGGCTTGGAAGTTGAGGAACGTTTTCTTGGTTTCGTAGATTGTTCTTCTTCTAGAGATGGCGAGAGTTTAAAAATACTTATTAAAAAGTATCTAAGTAAATGCAGTTCGTTGAATAACGTCATATTAATTGGCCAATCTTATGATGGAGCCAGTGTTATATCTGGGAAACACCAAGGACTGCAAGCCAAAATAAGGGAGGATCATCCACAAGCCATTTACTTTCATTGCTTGGCACACAGGATGAACTTGGTAATTGTCGACAGTTGTGCTAAGGTGTCTAATGCAGCTGCATTTTTCAACACTCTGGAGGCAATATACGTCCACTTTCCTCAACCCGGTCATCACTCTCATCTCATAAACGCCCGTGATGCTCTAGGTATAAAGTCGGGGGGCGAAGTGGGAAGTCTTAGCAGTACCAGGTGGAGTTGTAGATATGAAAATTGCAAATCCCTTTTGAAAAATTTCCAAGCAATTCGAAATGCTCTGGATGAGGAAATTGAACAAGGGCGAGACAAAAATTCTGTAGAAGCACTTGGAATACAGGCATCAATGATAAAGCCACAGTTTATCGTTTGTTTGTTCGTCTTCCATTCAGTGTTAATGGTCGCAAATGTATTGAGTAAATATTTTCAGAGAAAAGATGCCACACTAGGTCAGGCTAGTGATATCATAGATAGCACTATAAGTAGCTTTGAAGAGAAGAGGAACAAATTTGAGGACCTGTGGAGTGAAATAGAAAAATTCTCAGGAGAACAAGACGTTTGTTTGGAGGATTTCAAAAAAAAGGAAGCAACCAGAAAGGCTTAATGAATATCTATCTGACTCAACCCTGGGTAAATCATCACTGATCGACATACCTGCAGGAACTACAGCTCCCGAAAACTGGAAAGTCAACATTTACTACCAAGTCATGGACAACGTGATTGGCAATATGAAAAAACGATTTGAAAATCTTCCCCTTGCAAGATCGATTGATTCCTTTATGAAGCTAGATTTGGATCAAGCATTTGAGTTCGTCGCCAATTATCAGAGGGCCTTCAATATCGAAATCTCAACACTTCAAGCTGAAGTTTTGGTGATACGAAATTTATTCAAAAATAAAAATCTTGAAATCACGTTAGAAAATCTAAAAGTTCAAGTGAAGGGGGATCTGACTCCAAATCTTTACAAATTACTACAAATTGCTGTAGGCCTTCCAATCAGTTCAGCTGGTTGCGAAAGAAGTTTCTCCGCTATGAGGCGGATGAAAACATGGCTGAGAACCACAATGGTACAAGATAGATTTTCAAATTTATCACTTCTCTGTATCGAAAATGCTTTAGTTAAGCAGAAATTGTCGGCTGAACAAGTTCTCTCTGTTTTATAAAACAGATAGAAAACTAAAATTAGTTTGAAGTTTTTTTTATTCATACTTATATGTTATATTTCCTAAATAAAATGTGAAAACAAGAAAGTCTTTTACTTAAAGTAGGTATATGACAAACCATGATGATGAAAACCAAAACTGTTTAAAATTGAGAGTGAAAACAAGATTGACGTAGTTTTCATGCGCATGCATCTATAAAAAAGTGGTGTGTACGCCCCAAAAAAATTTTTATACGCACCCTTCCCTAAAAGAGCCCGTGGGGCCTGCCCCCCCCCCCCCCCCAAAAAAAAATGTTGTAGTTTCGCCACTGGCAATAACTTACTTACATGTTTAAGCACACGGCGCACGCTGTACGCCAATTCAATCACGATTCGAAATAAATGTTAAAACTGGACAGACTAATACAACTAACGCCTTCGCTATGATACTGTCAACTAAATCAGTAGTGGATGAAAGGATAGGTAAGGTACTGTTTTGATAAGTTACACGGTTGCCAAATTATGAGTTATTTTAAGCCACTGGCGTACTCCGTACGCCAGCGCGCCTGGCTAAGGGTTAAGTATGCGCATGCGTTACTGTCTATCTTTAAATCTAATTGGCACAGTTCAAAATTAATTTTATAAACATTAAGTAATCCAGCGGTGTCTGTGGTAAGTTTTTACATAACATACATGATATATTGATACAAATCTGGTATGGTATTCCACAGCAGGATGCTGTTATTAAAGACTTTTATACAAAATATCGTCATAAGGCGTAATTAACCGCCAGATGCCGAAAAATTAATAATTGTTATGTTTACGTGTTGTTCGAGGCATCTAGGTATTATTAAAGTTTTCAATATATAACTAATATACGTAAGTTCGAAAAAGAAAAAATAATTTATGAATGCCATTTTCAGTATAAAGTCCTATCTACAAACAGATAAAGCCAAAAAGAAATATCTCTGGATTAAATTACTTATTTTCATACTATGAATTTGTTTACCGTACAAGTTGATATCGTGTAAGTATAAATGTTTCAGTGTTTTATTGAAATGTTATATTTACAAACCTTTTTGTTACAGGTGAGTCATACGTAACTAACTTCTGCAGCGTGGTAAGTGTAACTCAATATTATATAGATTAGGAAGGACGAAATATATAAATTATACGTATAAATGACACTAAATCCAGGAAATATGCCCAGTCTCTGATATTCTGTACATTTAACAATTGTTCGTGAATTTCTAAAGATCAGAACATCGATTAATGGTACGACTTAAAATGAGAATGTAATCTCTTCATTCATCCATTCTTTCTTTCTTTTTTTCACATTTTCTTTTATTGTATCGAATCTCGAACAAAGAATTACGTGAGTTAAAAGTAGAAGAAAAACGTTTCTCGTCATTATTAACTGACTGCAGTTGTAATACTCCTTCTGCATTTCGATTAATGTTTTAAAGTATTTGTGGTCATAAATCGTCAAGAATAAACAAGATGGCGCACAATAGCGAGAAACACAAAGGGAGCGTCGTAACTTCTGATTTAAGATTTCAGCGGATCGGATTAAACTAAGCCGCATTCAGAGTCCTATTCGAAGTACAGTTGACCAAATAAGTTATTGGTTTATACTTGTTTTTAGTTCAAACGGAATAATGAAGAGGACGATTGAGGAACATGTATGAAAATAGTAAAGGAGGGTTGAACTGTGAAATAGTGGCGGATGTTGAATATAACAAGTTGGTTTAGAAACTAAATGGGTGATTGTATTGTAACACTTATCTAAGAGTTGCACACCCCTGATTCATGTCGCCTTGATGATTCTATTCTAGTTTAGTATTGTGGCAATTGTTGCGATTTCTTGTTTCTGATTGGTTTCACAATATCCGGAGCATTCGCGTTTCTAAAGTTACTCTTAACTTTATCTTAATTAAATAATACGATCAAAAGAAATGCACTAGACTTGCTCTTTTCAACTTTTAAATTAAAATATCAAGCCTCACATAGAATCCTTTTGATTCCGTATTCTTATTAAATTTTTCTTACATAACCTCATTGTTTGTTTTTGCTGTGCGTGATATTGTTCGTACTAGAATTAAGTTTCCTATTCCGTTGGAGTGAGCAAGTTAAATGTTAACTAAACCATGATATTGTGGATATAACTGGTTGTTAACTGTCAGTTTACTGTTACTGTACTTCATAAGCCAAGTTTCCTACAGAGACAAAAACTCAAAAGGTGTCCAACTTTTCTTTCTACTGAAAGAAACACGTATAAGTTTCATGCTTTAATTATTAAAGTACACAATGAATGTCTGAATTTTGTAAAATAGACGTGCAAGTTTGTTTTGTAAAACTTTCTATACAAACAAAATATCAAACTGAAATTACAAAATCTTTGTTTACATACAAAAGTTATAAGACCTGAAAAAGAAAAACAAAAACTCACAGTGACAGGTGTCTGAATTGGAAAATCTGTGAACAAGACAAATGACCAAATAATATAGTTTTACCAGCATCTGCTATCTTGATATTATTTTGTCAAAATTGGAAAACTTTCCGAATGATTTGATTGATTGTATTTTAATGTTCTCATATAAACATACTTCAAATTAAACATTAGATGCGAGTCTGAATTGAAGAAAAGCTTTTTCATGCTTAACATGTTTTTTGTGTCACTCGTTTTTCCTTTTAGTAAGCAAAATTTACTTGCATGAAATTTTGTTTACATTTGAATCACCAGAGCAGCTTTTCACTTTCTTTGTGAAATGATTTAATGAATATTTTATATTATTGTTATTTGATCGACAAAGTTGGTATTGTGATTTATTGAATAATATAAAAGACATTGATAAATAACCAGAAATTTTTTTCATAAATATATCGAAAAAACATTCATTTGAGAATGTAACAAACCAAGTAGAACAAAACACACATTCAATCAGCTGATGGAGTTTAAGCACTTAATATCCAGTGTTCAATTGCAGAGATACATGACGGCAGGTTGAATCAAAAGACATAAGATTGAAACACGACCAAACTGCGCTAGCTTGTACAATGAGGAGGGTGCCGACTAATTCCAATGGAGGTGGACGGGGTCGAGATAAGACGTAAAATAGCTAAAATTTTACTTCACTTTACACTTATTCTAAAACAAAGGTCATGAGCGCCACGATCATTCATTAAAATGTCTCATTGATAATCCTCTTTATTAATACACTTGCTGCTTAAATAACTAGTGTTAAGCTAATACAATCAAACGGGCTTAAGCTGCATTAGAACACAGGCAAATATCTTCAAGGGTCATGTAGCTCGTCGTTAGGGCCGTTGATTTGACTAAATTTGTAGGTACGCCAATCGGAATATCTAATTATTTGGACACCACCCAAAAACAAAAGGGGATCCACTAACATAAAACAGGAAAAATACGTGAACATGAACACAAATAAAAGGGTCACCACCATTTTAGCAAACCGTTTTTTTACAATAGAAATTGAACACTTAAAGGAAACTGAATAATTAACTTTAACATACGTTTGTTGCCTTCATTTTAAAAATTGTGCACAACCAACCTCTATGTAATAATAAATGTTATCAACAGAAACGGTTTGCAACCAATTTTCGTCTTAAAATTCAAAAAACAAATCGTATTCCTTTATTTTACTTCCACGAAAACGCCATCTAGAGCTCAAGATAAACCGGCACATGTCCTTTCTTAATTGATAACACCTTAAAAATAATAAAACCAAAGAAAGGCGTAAGCAGGAACGAACGTTAAAAGAAAAGCGGTTTAAAAACTGCTTTACATATATAAATGACGAAATAATTTAGCAAATGTGTCTGTTAAAGATCTTTCTATGCAAATAAACATAAATTCACATAAACACTATAAAGTCGGTGACGCGTACTTTATATCAATCAGGTATTCGATAATTTTGAAACAATCAACGTTTATGTTTATTACAAACCAAAATAACAACAAGCACTTTAGTAGTATTACCTTCAATATTCAGGATGCATGAACAAAATCTGTAAAGGGGTGTTCAGTAGGGTGGGCCGAAAAAAGTGATTTTTCGAATTAGAAACTCTAAGATACAAAAAAATGGACCTTTACTATCTTGACTTTGGGAAAAATTAAAAAAAAAATTTTTTAACATTTAGGACGCGCAACGCCGTTAAAATTTCGAAAAAACGTAAAAACATGCTATATTT
Organism: Vesta saturnalis; assembly: GCA_036346205.1. Lineage (NCBI taxonomy): Eukaryota > Metazoa > Arthropoda > Insecta > Coleoptera > Lampyridae > Vesta > Vesta saturnalis. The sequence continues at coordinate 2,013,237 of JARFJB010002353.1, read as the reverse complement.
AACTTTTTTACTAACATAAAATACACGTTTTAGTAGTGATTAGGGGCCGGTTCTGCACCAATTCAAGGTCACTCGCCCGCTGGTGGTGAGAAATGTAAGGTTTTGGATCTCTTTATGGTCAAACTTTTGGCGGGAAATTTACATTTTTGGAGCTCGCTAATAGTAGAAATTGCAATGTCATCATCATCATCATATTGGCGGGAAATTTGTATGTCAAGGTAAAAAACTAAAAATAGAAATTGCAGTGTCATCATTATATTACAATACTTAGAGTGGTCAAGGTCAAAAATTATTGACTTGTAAGTGTATCGTATGACGTTCCTTAGTTTATAATAAAAGGTTTTCCTTGCGTGTGCATGATTCAGTAAACTTGTTATAGGCAAACATGACGAAAGTCCAGCCTTTTCAAACATAAAAATCAATTTTTCTAGAAAACGGGCCAGAATTTGTCAAAAATAAATTTAAGAACCCCCCCATCTCCCCCGTCGACTTTTCAACGCATATAACATATATGTCAAATTGGGGCAGCTACCCCTAGTAGGTGATAGAAATATTTTTTAAGAAATTGTTGTAAGTTCAGCCTTTTCAAACAAAAACAATCTAAATTTATAGCTAAAAATAGAAATCGCAAGATCATCATCATCATCATCATGCTTATATTACAATTATTAGAAATCTAAAAATAGAGTCTTCAAGGTCACAGAGCCCTCCAGGGGTATCATATTACATTTCTTAGAAATCTAAAAATGGAATCAGTTCATGGAAACATAGAGAATGACAGGTTGTTTTGTATGTATGTATGCTAAAACGTAGATCAAAGTCAAATGGTACTTAGCTTGACTAAATTGTATGAAGGTGAAATAATTTTTTTAACTAAAAGTAGGACAAGGTGGGTATTTAACAAGTTTAAACATGTTATAAGGGGTACTCAAGTCAAGGACACATTTAGATCAAAATTTAAAGCTAAAAATAGAAATTGCTAGGCCATCATATTAAAATTCTTAGAAATTTAAATATAAAGTTTTCAAGGCCAAAGAGTAATGACCTGCAAGTGTATCATATTACATTTCTTAGAAATATAAAAACAGAATCAGTGTATGGAAACAAGAGGAATGATAGGTTGTAGTTGTTGTTGTCTATGCTAAAAGTAAACCAAGGTCAAATGGTATATTACAATTCTTAGAAATCTAAAAATAGAGTGCTCAAACTGAAAGGTTATAGACCCGAAGGGGTATCATATCACATTTCTTAGAGCTATAAAAATGGAATTATTTTATGGAAAAAAAAGAATGATAGGTTGTGGTCTATGCTAAAAGTAGACCAAGGTCATACTACAACTACACCATATGTAAATTACACATGAATCATTTTTTCAACAGTGTTTAGTCCTAGTACAATTGCGAGCAAGTAAAGTCGTTAAAATGCAAGCAGCAATAATATCATTCCTGGAGCGATATAAAAAAATGGACAGAATCTCCTGACGGTAGCAGTTATTCATCATCAGATGCACATTAGCTTACGGATGCAATGCTCAAAGCACACTCTCCCATCTACCATCACAAATCGTGATACAGTAATATATAGAAGGAGAGTTCCGGTGCAACTCAGAATTCAAGAGCGTTCTCGAATCAGATGGATCTATCTGCATTGAACAATAGCACTTTCTGTAAATCCTTTACGAACGTAAAAAACTTGGAGGTGGGTGCAAAATATAAAGTGATAGATAATGAATACTATCGACACGAAGTATGGTAAACATTATTATTGAAACCGAGAACTTTAAGTGCATACTTCCCTTACGATTTTATGAATACTTCAAAAAAGAAGATCGCATTGAAAAGTTTAAACAATATCTGGCTGAGAAAGACGTGTCATCACCAGCGCCGGATCTGTAGGAAAGACAACTAATTTAACATTTCTGTAAAAATAAACAATAGCATATATCATATATCTATGTATAATTGTTTGGAAATACTTGTAAATTATGTATTTTTTATTACAAAAATATGTCTTCTAGTTTTTGATTAAATTCTATATATTTTTGATGGTAGAGGGGAGAGTGTGTTTTGAGAATTGCATCAGTAAGCTAATCTGCGTCTGATGATGAATAACTGCTACCTACAGGAGATGCTGTCCATTTCTTTATATCGCTCCAGGAATGATATTATTGCTGCTTGCATTATAACGACTCTTGCTCGCAATTGTACTAGGTCTAAACACTGTTGAAGAAATGATTCATATGTAGTTTACATATGGTAAGGCTGTAGTATGACCTTGGTCTACTTTTAGCATGGACAACAACCTATCATTCTTTTTATTATAAGTTTGTTATGAACGAATAAGTTCAAAGGTAAATATGTAATTAAAATTATTATTAATTTTATTAAATACATAAATAAAAAGTTTACCTCGAGTAGGATTTGAACCTACGACCTGTACTTTGCTAGAGTACCGCGCTAACCAACTGTGCCATCAAGGTTCAAGCCACAATCGATGTAAATTTTGTCTTTATGTATGACGAACTGATGTAAATTCTAAGTATGAGATAAAAATCAAATTACTTATATTAATGGAATGTGAGCCTGCAATATCATTAGTTATCATTCTTTTTGTTTCCATAAACGAATTCTATTTTTATATCTCTAAGAAATGTGATATGATACCCTTGCGGATCTATAATCTTTCAGTTTGAGCGCACTATTTTTAGATTTCTAAGAATTGTAATATACCATTTGACCTTGGTTTACTTTTAGCATACACAACAACAACAACGTGTCATTCATCTTGTTTCCATACACTAATTCTATTTTTATATTTCTAAGAAATTTAATATGATATACCTGCAGGTCATTACTCTTTGACCTTGAACACTCTATTTTTGGATTTCTAAGAATTGTAATATGATCATGAGATGATGATGATGACCTTGCAATTTCTATTTTTAGCTTTAAACTTAGATTTTCTTGTTTGAAAAGGCTGAAGAAAAATATTTCTATCACCTACAAGGGGTAGCGTTGAAAAGTCGACTGATGGAGCAGGGGGTGGGGTTAAATTTATTTTTGGCAAATTCTGGCCCGTTTTCCAGAAAAATTGATTTTTTTGTTTGAAAAGGCTGAAACGTAAAAAAATCTGCTTAAAAATATTTCTATGACCTACTAGAAATAGCTTTTACATTAGGGGTAGCTGCCCCAATTTGATATGTGTTAGATACGTTGAAAAGTCGACGAGGGAGATGGGGGATTTAGGGATTTTTAGATTTATGTTTGGCAAATTCTGGCCCGTTTTCGAGAAAAATTGATTTTTTTGTTTGAAAAGGCTGGACTTGGAATATTTCTATCACCTACTAGGGGTAGCTTTTATATTAGGGGTAGCTGCCCCAAGTTGATATATGTGTTAGATACGTTGAAAAGTCGACAACAGGAGATGACATTGCAATTTCTATTTTTAGCTTTTGACCTTGACGTACAAATTTCCCGCCACAACGTTTGACCACAGAGTGACCTTGCAATATGATGATGATGATGACATTTCTATTTTTAGCGAGGTCCAAAAATTTAAATTTCCCCCCAAAAGTTTGACCTTAAAGAGATCCAAAAGGTTACATTTCTCACCACCATAGGGCCAGTGACCTTAAATTGGTCCAGAACCGGCCCCTAATCACTACTCGTTATTTTTATTCTTATACCCTTTACTTGCTTCTTCTAAGCTGTTTAAAGATAATCTTTTAAGAAAATACTTTTTGTTTTAGTGTTTTTAGCTCGCGCAAAAAGCCTAAATATTGGAAAATTTTATAAAAATCGACGTTTTTGACTTTTTTAAAATTAGGGTTGCGCTTTAATTTGGTATTTATTTTTGAGTTTTAAGGACAGTTTTTCTTCTGTTTGTGAATGTTTTATATATTGTCATCACTATTTGTGCAGCTCCTTGCTTGTAAAGCAATTGTAAATAATTGCATTACGTCCCAGAACTTATCACGTGGAGGTGGCTGCACGGCGAGTTCCACTGTACTATTCCCATACACTCAACCATGAAGGGGAGTTATTTACAAGATTTACAATTTATACATGACCTAAGACTCTTATCTAATTTTAAAACTAAGCCTTGAGATTTGATTTGTGGCCTAGTTTTGGCACTGTAGCTCTGGATTGTAAAGTTATTCGAATGTATCCATCCCTTGATTTTTGGCCGAACACTTTTTCTGCTGATTCCGTAACTAACTTTATGCATCTTTCCACTGCCTGGGTATGACAAGGAAATTTTATGTACTCAAACTCTGGTGACTATTTAGTTTGAAGGAAGGACAAAATGCATTCATTTGTCACTTTTTACAACATTGGTGGAGGTAAAAGACAGCAAGTTCACCAATTAATTAGTTCTATGTAGTTTGAAGCTTGAAAATTGAGTGTTGGAGGCTTGAACTTTCTTATAGATATGTTCTCTGACGGTTGGGATCTTGCTCTCAGAATTCACCTGTATGTCAGCTCTCTTATGCGTAGCATATCATCGACAGCCATGGCCAACAGAAGGGTGTGCGAAGTAGGAATTATGTTGAATGACGGGATCAATAACGCTCCTGAGATCCTCTGATAAATGTCTTGTAGTTTGAACAACTTTACACAAATGTTCTGGTCTATATTTCACTGAATGCCACTTTTTAACGTCAAACCATGCTGGAGCGTAAGTGGTTAGAATATACCTCACAAGCACCTTAATTTCATTGAAAGGTTCATTCTAAGAGATCCGTAGAACTCTGTTCACACATGTCAGCCAACGTGAATGACTTGAGGGTCCAGGATTTCTTACTGCCAGATCACGATCACACTCTCCTTTTTGTATTGCCCTTACAATGTCCAACAGATACTTTTGGTCATTACTTAAATCGGTTTTCGAAACTTCAATCTCCTCACTTTGTACTCTTTCAAACTCGACAACTAGTAACTTTTCGCAGACGGGTTGTGCTCTACAAATATCTCCAGAAAACGAAGACAGACCTGTAGTTACACTATCTAAGTGCTAAAATAGATACCTGTAAGGGAGCTCGTTGAAGTGAAGGAGATAAATGAACCATTGCAAAGGTCGTTGAAGTTTCATTTCGATGTAGTGAATAACGCCATTTTTCCGGCCTGTGTTCGTAACTGTGCGGTCACATCCAACAGCTACTCATTTTTTAAGGTCAACATTGTTTTCTTCCAAATATTCAACAATTTTCTCAGCTATCTTATATCTAGTACCATTCATAGGCGAAACATGTCGTAGGTATGTACTATCTGGCTCGTGTATTAAACTGATATATTCTTCTTGTTTTGTTTGCCTGTATATCTTGGCACAAATTTTTCCTTGAAACAAAGTAGTCTTTCCTGCCGTCGAAGTATAATCCTTTTACTGTAGCCGCTTTCAACATTTGGTCTTCTTTCAGTTCATTCCGGACTTTTTGTTTTTCAGGCTTTATTTTATTTTTGTCCACTACCATCCTTACATCCGTCTCGTGAATCAGTTCGACATCTTTTAAAACAGGACGCGATAGCAGCTGTAGCGCTATCAGATAATCCAAATCTGTCGATCTTTACCGCTGTTGAGGGCAAACGAACCCTCATTTGAGATGCTGACGCTACAGATGCATTATTAAACATTTCGTGTAAGGACTTGTTAATACGGGTGTTTGTAGCTGATTTGACTGGCAAAATAGGAACCTCTAAGTCAACTGCAGTTGACCGTAAAGTTTTTTTTTCTTTGATTGTGGACCTAACAGGCTAAATTTGGCCTATCGTGCTAAAGCACTCAGGAACATAGGAGGAGGATACAGGGATAATGAATTGCCAATAGATGTGGAGTATGGTTAGGGTTATCAGGGATTCTTGTGGGTTCAAAAATCATTTGTGTGAGATCACATGATATAGCAAATGTTTCTGCACTATGATCAGCGGGATTTGTAGTAGATGAAAACTGAAGCCAATTAGAGTTATGAACATTGCAATCGCCTACAATTGAGATATCGCAAGATAGGAGATAGTCAACTTTCATACTAAGGTAATCGAAGAAGTCTTGAAAGTTACTGTCATTAGGAGACCTATAAATGCAACAGTAGAATTATACAAAATTAGGACCAGGATGTTTAAACCATATCACGTCAAAATTTTTATTTTCTAAGGAAGAAACCCTCTTGCAAACAATTGTGTCCTTGATGTAGGCACACACTCCTCATTTATATCGAAAGTTAGGGTGAAGGTGATATTAAGGAAATTGCAATTCGTGTGACTCGTAACTTTCAGAGGAGACTTGTGTTTCAGATAGAAGCAAAATATCAGGTTGTAATTGTTCAAGATGTTGGTGAATAGCATTAAGATTAGAACTGATACCGCGGATGTTGCAGTAGTGAATCAGAATGTTGATACTTTCGATGACCGAGGTCGCTTGGGCCCTGCCCTCCCGGACATCCGAATGGGGCAGGATTTTACGTCCGGAAGTTATTGCCCTAGAAACCACAGCCATCTTATTTTTTAATTTGGGATTTTTAATCCGATAGGAAGACAGTGAGGGCGAGAAGGAAAAATAAGGATGAGAATAGATTAAGGATGATGGAAAAGGTAACCGGCAGCCCTTACCGAGTTCAGAAAATCGGAGACCCAATATTAAGGAGCCCATGGTAAGGATGGTGGTACCTCCCCGGCTGGTATGGAGTATACATGCCTACCACCTGCAAAAGTTTGCTGCCTTTATTTTCTGTAATCTCTCTTCCTGAGCCTCTCAGAGGCTATTATATCCTTTGTAAGGCTAATGCGAAGGTTTCTAGTGGTGCGTTCGTCACACCAAAACTTAAGTTCTAAAGCAGGAATTTTCCTCTCTTTTGCGTCAGTACAATTAATTCATACCGTGCAATGACAAGGCCTAGGGGGTTTCCCACAAGAACAAGAGAAATCCATTTTACATCTGCAAGTTTCAACATCAAAAAGATTCGATTTAGCATGTTTGATGAAACTTTCTACTTTTTCTTTAAAACTAACTTTGTTTTTGTCGCTGTTGTACGATTTCCTTAAGCTGTAATAATCATTGTGTAACTTTTTAATTAACTGTGCGATTCTAGAATGAGAAACTGCTGGAATTGAAGCTCTAATGTATATATTCTGAATTTTTGAAGCTACTTCATTAGCAATAGCGGATAAAGAAGGAGTTTTCTTAGAAGGTAGTGACATATTGTACCTTTGATTGAGGCAGCGAAGCAGCACATTCTCATGATTTGGTAGAAGGCTCGTACTAAATTCCTTTGGAACACCAAAGAGAGGACACTCTAACATAGACTGTCTTGTATTAGTTTTCCGTGATGCCATTACGGTTACGGTAAATAACACAATAGTGTTCATACTCAACAAACACATGTAGCGTACTACACCAAAAGCGTAAATCGCTAATCACCAGACTACTTATAACGAAGTGATCACTCTGACATCAAACAACGGACTAGCAGTAGCGCTCAGTAGCAATACTTCCGCTCCGGCGCCGACTGACTCATGCGAGTCGCGACAATTGTAGGCAAGCGCCGTCGCCACACTTCTGTCACGGCACGGTTCCCGGATACTACACCGGTTATCTCTGACTAAAAGTAAACTTGAATGCTTAAGAAAAGGCATAAAACAACACTGTTACATTTACAACAGCATCAAATAACTTTTAAATTATGTGAACAAGTCGATTTTTATAAATTTTACCAAAGTTTAGAGCTTTTGCGCGACCTAAAACCGATAGAAAAAAGTTATTTTCTTAAAGGATTACCTTTACACAGGTAAACAAGTAAATTAAACGTGTAAGAACACAAAAATTTTTTTCACGTAACAAAAAAAAGTTAAGAATAGCACGTTTTTTTTCAAAATTTTAACTACATTGCGCGACCTAAAGATTTAAAAAAAAATTCTAGTACAAGTCAACTTTTTTTGCCTCTTAGAATTTCGAATTCGGCCCACCCTAATGTTCAGGGTTTTAGTACTCAAACTCCCCTATCACCTCGTCGATACTACAAAAACTGATAGCTGTATACAATTGCCGTCGGCAGAGCTCAACATAATTTCTCAGAGCAAAATGTTACTTTCAATAATCACAACTACCACCTCTGCTCATCTGATACCTGCCATTAAAAAAATTAACGGCTTTAATAAAGCTGTTAAGGATTATCCTTTAACTTGTGCACTACGAAAACAAAACTACGCAAAAAAAGGAGTGATCTGCAAACTCTTCATAAAATATACCCCAACGCGAAACGGTTTAACAACTCGTAAAACTTCTTTACACAACACGTTTGGCTGATATGCACTCACTTAGGGACGTTTAATTCAATTCTACCACTTTACCACCGGGTAGCTGTTTGCGCATGTCCTTCTCAACCGAATGCTCTATTTCTCGCGATTCCCCCAGAATTTGTCATCTTAAACTCTAATATTGACTTGGATAAAAACTAATTCAAACCATTCGCGCGGTAAAACAAAGCAATTTCCTTTAACAGGAAGTAAAAATATGCGTCACTAATATACACCTGTAGCGACAGGAAACAACAGAAATATCTGAAATTCAATCTGTTTTAGACGACTCCACTCTCTTGAAAATCAGTCCTATGTAACTCGCTGTTAACGTTGGAATTGCCCCAACCCACTTTGTTATGTATTTTAAATTGGGCCCCTATTCCTATACCAGGATGGGGTTAGGAAAAAAAATTATCGTTAAAACTCTAGAGAGGAAAAAAGTTAATTGAACCTTGTGAGAACTCAAAACCTAAATATACATTCGCGAATCCAACAGAAATGCTCTGCAGGATTCTCCTATCCATAATCCAGGATTCTTCAAATAAAAAGTCAGATTTTTTATGGAATACATTTATGGTATTGTAGGAACATGAATTTTATTTACTTTATGAGTGACAACTGAGTAAATACTAGTAAATAATTAAATACATAAAAGTACATTGTTTGTGAGTTATGAGTTATAATTTTTTACGTGCTCCTCATTTAAATCTAAATCTAAATTTGACGTTTCTTTATTTTCTATTGCGATAAGTGATAAAAATCGAAGACGCTCTGGTCCCATAGAATTTCGTAGGTAACTATTTATCATTTTTAGCTTCGAGAAATATCGCTCCGCTGTTGTGGTTACAAGGATAGTATAAAAAAGCAAAATTGTAAAAACGTCGGTATAGTCGCATTCAAGCCCTCCAAATTTCGCTATTATTTTTGAACAAAACGTTTTAATTGTCCATGACTGACCATAATCATTTATAAGTTGAACAGATAAAGAGGTATTTATAATCTCTGAATATTTATTTTGAAAATCATTGCATTTTTAAATAATGCTAAAAAGTCGAAAACTTCTCTCATTCCTACAAAACGTGAATCTAACTGAGCGATTCTAGTGTCTATGACACTATTAAAAATCGTTATTCTAAAGATTTCTTCAGTATTTTTAAATAGGTGATCAGACGCTAACTCATCGAAATGATTTTTTTTTAATTTTTTTTTGCCGTTTATCTTCAAAACATGATTGAATATCATACTTTCATACTAGGCCGCTGTTTCCACTGCCTTACGCATGAATGAATCAAATTCCTCTGTGTAAATGTACAACTGTTAGAACTCTCCCCATGCTTTACTTGCTTCGTCTAAATTTATGTTCACCTTTTGTAAAATTTTTATTGCAAAATTAATGGTGTTCAATACTTTGTGCATAAATTCACATAAAAAGAGAAAGTCAAAAGTTAAAATTTTTTATTTTAAGCTTTCCGCCTCATTACGTTCATCCTTATTTTTACTTTTTAAAGTAACTTCTGATAGTGCTTTAATAATATCAAAATAACGAAGTTTTATTTCGGATATTGTATTTGTTCTACTCGACCATCTCGTAGGATTTAAATTTTTTAATGTCTGCTCTGATTCACCCTCAAATTTGGATAATAAATCCCACCGCTTAATGCTGCTTCCAAAAAAGTTATAAATCTCTTGCATCGTTGCAAAGAAATTCTGAATCTGTACACAACCGCAAACAGAATCATTAATGACTAAATTAAGATTGTGGCTAGCGCAATGCACGTATTCGGCGTTTGGTTGCACAATTTTTATGTGCTTTTGAACACCGTTATGAACTTCACTCATAACGTTGGCCCCATCATACCTTTGACCCAGGCATTTGTTAACATTTATACTTTTCTCGCTTATTAATTTGATGACTTGGGTGGTTCGGTCAACTGCAGTGTGTTTGTGAACTGGATAAGAACCCAAAAATATCTCATGAATTTCGACGGTCATTGCCTATCCAGTGTCTTGATCTTGATAGTGTTGTGTACCTTATAATAATGCTTAGCTGACCCACCTTCGTAATGTCTTCGTGGTATCTATTTGTAGGACGAAAAATGGCGGTTTTATAATTTTCTCGAGTAGCAGGTTTTCGAGTGTGTTACCGATGCACTCAATCAGTTCATTTTGTGCTGTTGGACTTAGATACGGTATTGTTTCTATTAAAAAAATATTGCATGAATTTTTGAAATAAAATTGAGATTTTCGCGTGATTAATTACTGATCAGAAAACTAAACAACATACCTTTAGGCATATCCAAAACGTGATGCAATGCATTATCGTATCTAGCAACTAGCTGTACTATTGTTGTTGTTACCGTGATAGTAGACATAACTGTCCGGTAGTAGGACGATACCGTTAGTAGGGAATGCTACATCGTCCGGGGCACGATTTGGTCAGTAACCGGTCTACTCGCTAGGGTATTACTCAAGAAAAATGATTTTGAGGGAAACAAAAAACTCTTCTGGAAATGGGTCAAAAATACAAAACGTGGCCCAAAACAGAACGGTGCAGGAGTGATGAATGATAAAAAGGAAATAGTATGGGACGATTGTGAAGTGAGGAAATGCTGGCAAGGGTATTTCGGAAAGCTGTATAGTAGTGAGGAACGTAAGACTGAAGGGTTAAATAAGGAGAATATAGAAGAAATGATGAATGAAACTGAGAAGGATATTGGAATAAATGAGGTAGAGAAAACGGTAGGGAGGTTGAAAAACGGCAAGGGAGCAGGCGTAGATGAAATCACTGGGAAGATGCTCAAGTATGGTGGTGCAAAGCTTATACGAAGATTGCGTGAATTATTTAATGTATGCCTTATGTGTGGAAAAGTGCCGAGTGATTGGAAGAGCGCGATCATTGTACCATTGTATAAGGGTAAGGGGAACAAGAGTGATTGTAAGAACTACAGAGGAATAAGCTTGCTCAGCGTACCTGGTAAAGTATTTGGAAGAATACTGATTGATAGAGTACGAGAAACTACACAATCTAAGATGTGGGATGTACAAGGTGGCTTCATGCCAGGAGAGGATGTGTCGATCAGATGGTTGCTCTCCAGCAGGTGATCGAAAAGTGTTTAAAGGTAAAAAGGAAGTTGTACTGTGCGTTTGTAGATCTGGAGAAAGCATATGACAGAGTGAATAGAGAGAAGCTGTGGGAAATATTAAATGAATATGGCGTAAATAAAGGTCTAATAAATGGAATAAGGGCAGTATACAGCGGTAGTCGGGCATGTGTTAGGGTGAGAGGAGGTGTAAGTGAATACTTTAATATTGAGCAAGGAGTGCGACAAGGCTGCGTGATGTCACCGTGGTTGTTAAATGTACACATGGATAAATGTCTTAGACAAGCATGTAACGATACAAATGGTGTAATGGTTGGCGACGTAAATGTACGACTCCTGGTGTATGCAGATGACACAGTCTTATTAAGTGACAGTGCGGATGAGCTGCAAATCGCTCTGAGGAAGTTTGATACAGTCTGTGAAAGCATGGACCTAAAGGTAAACGTGAACAAAACTAAGATTGTGGTGTTCAATCGGGAAGGTGGAAAGGAGAGTAGAGTATTTACTCTGCAAGATGAAATTGTGGAGCAAGTGGACGAGCTGGTATATCTCGGTAGAATGTTTACTGCAGATGGTACAATTAAGAGCGATATTGGACGAAGGGTCAATGCTGGAAGGAAAGTGATTGGAAGTATGTGGACGATAATGAGAAATGAAAGCATGAGCCTAGCTGCGAAACGAGCAATCTATAATGGCGTATTCGTCCCATCAATACTGTATGGAAGTGAGACATGGGTATGTTAAAAAAGCACGAAAGAAAAATAAATGGCGTGGGTATGAGATTTCTGAGAAGCGCATGTGGTAAAACGAGAAGGGACAAGATAAAAATGAATGCATAATGAGGGTGTGGTGAGGAAAAGACGATGATGGATAGATATAAAAGTTGTACATTACGTTGGTTTGGTCACATTGAGAGAATGAACAACACAAGATTAACGAAACAAATATATGTGGGTCAGGTTAGGGAAAGGCCGGGCTGGTAGGCCGGTAAAACTTGGCGAATGAGTAGAATCTATGATAAAGGAAAAAGTAAGGAGTTCTAAAACAAAAGGGCATGTCGACTATTAGAATCCTTGCGATAGAGATGCGGAGATAGGAAAGCTGGCGAAAGATTGTGAATGAAATAAATAAGAGCCAGATTGTTTTGCCAACTCAAAATGGCGTGAAGGTTAATAATTTCGTAGAACCCTCGATGGCCTCTCAAAGCACGAACTTTAATTGTAGAATAATTCAAATAATCTCTTCAAAATAAACTTTTGAATTCTTCAAATTATCAGATAGTGATGTTTTTAGCCAGAGTTCGTATATTGCAAACGCTTCCATGACTATATTTGATACACCATGTTGTTAATTCGTTCCGACAAATGGCTGCAGTCACGAAATCCTGTAAACAAAAAAAATTTAACCTTAAATAATTTGAAACGCGGAAAAAACCGGGGACATACGAAAAAAAAAATGATGTATGTAATTTTGGTTGCGCATGGTAAACATAAGTGCAATAACGAGTTCATGAAAATCCTGAAACGGTACACACACACGTTAATGAGCGGGAGTTATCGGTGTATGTAACTGTGCATGATAAAACATATCTCTATATTAAAAACTTGAAATTGAATTTTTTCATTTTTAAAAACGTTTTCTGTACGAATCTGTAAAAAATAATACGAACATTTTTGTTAAACTATATGCCAGGGTATGTTTTATTCACACGGCTACATATGGGTATTTAATTCATAAATTATCAATATTTTACTGACCTGTACACCTGGATACATTTCTCACCGAAGTAAACAACCAACACGGTTGGCAATAAACAGCATCAGGTATGACCATAACCAAAAACGATCTATTGGTCCATATTTTGTGATGACTGTGTAATAAGTGTCGGAGAAACATCGATTATTTTGAAGTGGGTCCTTCGGAAACGATCCTGAAGGTTCAAGATTAAGCGTTTTTCTGTATCGGTTAACATTTTGTTTACATGATTTCGCAAATAGTTTGAAATTTTCGCATTCTCCGCGATGCCGACGGTAAGAATTGTGGATCACGGTGCTTATACAATCGTTGATGGAGTACTTTCTTCAATATGCTCGTCGATAAAATGAGGAACGATGATCGAACTTATTTACAAATTTTCGTCTGGAGATTTCGCTATAAAGATGGGATCACTATCAATTGAAATGTAGAAATCGAAGTATCTGCTTTATTAAAAAATTGTCGATCTTTAACAATATTTTTTATACTGCTCTCTTTCTTGACGTTTTTTTGCGCTTAAAAGCACCACTGGGAATTTTCTTTTTGTCCATTTAACCGATACTAAATTCACTCAGGTTACTATTTTTACCTCACTTTTCAATTTTTATGTATTTAATGTACAATTACAGACACCAATTGTTTTTGGTATATAGGGTTAGCAAAAGTCGCTTAAGGGGCTTCACTACTTCCTAGAGACACTTATTTTACAACAGATGGAAACAAAGTAGTAAAATTTCAGTTTACTTTAAGCTCCTCCTTTTATTTCATGTAAACAAGTTCTTTACGAAATGTGGTTTATTTTAACGCCTGTAGAAGGATTAGGGTCAGGTACCTGACATTCTTTTCACTAAATTTATATTATTGTAATGTAATATTATTGGTAATCGTTCGGACCGTAAAAGAATGATATATTTATGTTTGCTTCAAAAGGTTCCATTAATAATTAGTTTAATTATTATCAAATTAAATATAGTTATAATATTTATTGACTAACAGAATAATTCCACTTACATGACAATACATAAAATAAAATTATTACAAAGTATGTACGTAAGTATTAATTTCTATTTAACGGAAATCTAATGAGTTGAAATTACACTATTAACTATACAAAAAAAATATAATATATATAGAAAATGTATGAAAAAGTGCAATATCGAGCAGCAACTGAATTTATATTGTATTTAATACCCATTTGGGATCTCGTATTCGCATATTTCTACAGATTCTTGGGTCAATTATTTCCAGTAGAATGCAATCCATATAAAATCTGTTTAATTTTGGTAGCATGGTCTTATTCCATAACTCTTCATCCCTGTAAATTCTTTCAATAGAAAAGTCTGTTTCGCAATATATGATAAAGTCGCAGAAATTTCTCCTGCTTATATTTAGTTGACCCTGAACTTGGTAAAATAGTTGTGGTTTCTTTTAATCTGAAACAAACATTGTATTGCCGCCGCATAGAAATAAATATTCTTACCTAGTTTTTCCATCAACTATTTCATAACATAGTTTATTCGTCAGTGATCTATTTTCTTCCAAATATGGGTCTAACAATTTTTTCTCCTTCATACTGTGCAAACACTTAATTTCTACAATGCCATCGTCACCAATTAACCCATCGGGACTTGCTCCTAAAAAGTAATGTTCTGTGTCTAGAAACAATCCGCACTCTAATATGTCTGTTCCCATCTTTGAGATATATAACTCCTTAGCTAAACGCTCATTTTTTCGACCGTATATATGGGATTTTCTCACCATTTAGTTCAAACCATTGGTTAGAATCTATAGCGAGCCGCTTTTTCTCCTCGCCTGTCAGGCGCATTTCTTCAAACAATTGTGATTCCCAAATCTAACAAAAATATTAATTGAGCTCAATTTTGACATAACTAACGATTTCTCACCTTCTTCACCGCAGAAGTGTTGCGATGGAAAGTTTCGTATCTCATAAATGGTAAATTTAGTACGCCAAATAATTCTTCACATTGTGAATGACCAATTCCCGTACTTAGGCAGCCCCAAACCAACTCTTTGTTGACATCTTTTACATGATCTGGGTGTTCTGAATGAATAACAATCGTTTTGTCACAATTGTCACATTGAAAATGCCAAGCGTGGTGGAGTCCTAGTTTCACTTCCTTTTGAATTTTCATTGATCCCATTGTACATTGGTACTTATGATTAGCAACATTTTCATATTGGAGAAGTACATATGCCAAATCAACTATTCTTCTCCCTTGTATTATGTCATTAAGAGTTAACGGTGGGTTTGCATCAACTTCCATCTCAAGGGGTGGTACATACTCGATACTGAAAAGTAGGGAGTTTAGTATGCACAGTATTATAATGACAATAAATCACTTACTGAACCAAGCTATTATCGTTGTCGCTGTTAGCAATTTGAGGCTCAATATCGTGTTCCCTGTAATAAATAAGGAATATATTTAGGAAATTGTAAGAGAATAAAATTTTTTCAACATACGATCTGCAAACAATACAAAAGCTCTATTTTTTCTATAAGTTAACTATAAGTTTAATTAACAAATTTTTTAAATAGCCGTTTGCTATTTTTCTTTGAGTACATCGATAGCAATTTATACAAATGAGTCATTCTTGTACATTTTAAAATTGCCAGGTCGAGCGTCATTAGGGCTGCTTACCATATAATGCACATTTATCTTGTATAGGTACCTTAATTCCTATTGGTTATTGCCGGAATTGTTAGGCGTTAACCTGTGAAGGGCGTATTTGTTAATACAATTACTTTTCCATCTTAATTATCCATATATTTTTTTGATTGTTTATAGCCATTTTATATTATTCATTATAATACCTGTATCCTGTTGTCCAGAATACTTATAATTTTTTAAAAGGGGCTACAATAGCACGCTTCGAAGTACTTCGTATTTTACAAATGTTATAACACTTTTAACAATAACATTTTTTAAAATATAAAACCAACAGGACGTAGTGAACTGCATATTGTTTCAGTATTATCAATTTCATAGCTGTTAATGCAAAAGAAAACATGTGAATGTAGAAAATTTCTTGATTTTCAACGTTTATCCAACTATTCTGAAGCTCCTGTTATCAAAATAATTTTTTTAGGGAACCCTCAAACACGTACTTCTATACTCCCAAATATTGTATACTAAAAATAATTTTTGGTTTTCATGTTTTAAGGTAGTGTATGTAGCCCCTTAACTGTGAACAAAAATAATAATTATTTTATGGTCATATAATTTAAGGAACTTATTGAAGAAATTGCGCATTTCCTGGCCCTTTATAAAATAGTATTTATACCCAATTATGCCGATCGAAGGGGAATTATACGATTTTTAAGGAATAATCAAATGTGTTTAAGAGAATTGTGGGATACGAAACTTTTTCATTAAATATGCAAAAGATGAAAATTTATTACTGGTCATATAATTAAAAAGAGTTTATTGCAAATTCACCATTTCCTGGTCCCTTTCTGGGTAAATAATCTTTGTACCGACACCGATACAAAGGGTTTGTGAATCTGAATCATTCTGTCCACTCTAACAAAAATACAAGTTTTTATAAAGTGCAACATGGAACACGTATACCTAAGTTTTACAATTTAATTACATTTAGAATACTATTATAATTTCTTGGTACGATGTAAGTACTAAGTATACATAAAATTAAAATAACCTTCATGAAATTATAAAACCACCAAAAAATTTGGAGAGATTTGTTTAATCATCTAAGGGCCCTCTGTGCTTAAGATCCCCCGTGAACTGGACGAGTTTGCGCTAATGTAGTTACGTCGCTGCCAGTGGTGTACAAACGGGTATTACTGATTAGGCGGGAAATTCAAAAGTTGATGGTATATCGACAATAAATGACATAAATAGTGTTTATCTGATGGCATGTCATAATGACAACGTTATGTCACTCAATTTTAATGACATAAGGAGGCTCGTTATGGTACTCACTCCCATAATGAATTCATTATGGGACTAAGCACTGTAATGAAACTCTATATGAAAAACATGTGATGGTGAGATCAAAAAAGTTTATGTACAAAACTATTTACTATAAATGGTAAAAGAGCAATTCCTACGATTTGCAACATTACTTCCAATGGATTCTAGAGTTTTTACATCAGTAGTTGATGCTTTTTGGTAAACTTGTAATCCTGTTTGATTGTTGGCACCAAACATGGCTTCTGATATTTTTTTCTTTTGCTCTTTCGAATTTTCAATGTAACCTTCAGTAACAGTATTGCTTTTCCATTCGCCATGGCGTTTCACGGTACACAGATCAGCTCCAGAATCGGCCAAAAATGAAGCATCCGATCGCCGAAAACAATGTTTGGTAAATTCTTCAGGGTGAGGTAAATTCAAAAAGTGGCAATAACTTTTGGCATTTTAGTAAAGATGTGAATTCTAACGGGTTGTTTCGTGCATTTCTTATTTTTATAAGTGACAAAAAACGTCGATGGCTTGTGTTGCAAGGTCGTATTTTCACATATTGTCTGGCAAGTTCCACCATATTCAATCCTGGGATATTCCCCGATGTTACAAAAAATTCTCGCATTACCTTTGTTTTTGTATTCGGTAAAGTAATTCTAAAAACGCATCCTTCATCTATCACATTTTCAACAAGCATATTTTTCAGTTCCTCTCTTCTGCATACTCCACTTAGTCCAATTATCATAGCTACTTTTTTAAATAAATATGTATCACCTGATGCTTCCGTTAAAAACTTGTTTAGTAAACATTTTATGATTTTTAGCCATGTAACCTTCTGATTTACGTTTTAGTAATGCAACCAGCTGTAGGTACTTACTAATATCGACGTTATTTCTTGTTAATAAAATACTTCTTATCATCGAATAATACGACCAGAGAGAAGATGGTTTTCTTTCCTTAGATAAGCATTCAAAGTAAGCCAACAATACTTCTTCATGAGTGATATTCTTGATTTTCTTAGTACAACACCATTCTTCGTACCGATTAAACGCTATTTCATACACACTTCGTGATTTTTCCGGCAAAAGGAGTCCACGATATTTGCGTCATTTCTTCCAAATCAGAAGGTAAATTACCAGTTTCAGAATCACTCATTATTATTTAAATTATATTCAATTCTACGTGACAATTGTGTTTGATAGGAGATAAATAGCTACTGCTGTTACAACCTGACGTTGTCAAGGAAATGGCAAAATACAGCTCACTAACCTACTAATATTATAAACTGCACGTATACTTACCGCTTTAAAAATAGTTGCCATTGTGACATATCAAAAATGAAGTTTTTAATTTTTGCGAAAATGTATTAATATAAATGCCATCAGATAGAATTTTATATGTAATACGGATCATAAACAATTATTATGGCACACGTCGTGTTATCGGACTCGGTTACGCCTAGCCCGATAACATTCACGACTTGTACCATAATGATCGTCTTTATGATCCTTATTACATAAATTACTATTACTTCTTGATTTTTGAACTATCTCCATTTTAATGACAGAGACAGATTATAGTCGTCAAGCAGGGAGATCGTGGTGCCTATCGATTTTTTTCTTATTATTCTATCACCGAGAAATTGTGTTAAATATGCCAACGTTGTACGAGCCGGGTGGGCTGTTGCGAAATCTTGCTGGAAATATTCATTTTGAAGCTCGTCGTCGTGCAGAAGTTCAAAAAGAGGTCTTATAATTAATCGTTGATAGTTTTCGGCATTTATATTTTCATAAAAAAAAATTCGTCCAATTATTCGCCTTCTCGACATGGAATGCAAACTTGAGTTTTAACTGGATATAATGGAGTTTCAATAAATACATGGGGATTTTCAGATGACCAGGTTCAGTAACTTTGGGAATTTATGTAGCCGCTTAGATGAAACCACGCCTCTTCACTGAAAAATGTTATATCCAAAACATCATAGTTATTTTCGTTAAACCAGGAACATTACGTTCGACGCTTTTCAAAATCAGCTGGCAGCAAATATTCGGGTGCATTTTCAGTTTTTTACAAGCCCTCTGGCGTGTTCAGAGCTTCTAATCGCCCCCAAATATCTTCAAAGCCTTCTTCGTCAAGTACAGATCGTCTGTCAGGAGATTTACCTTTGGATATGGAGCCGATGTCACTTACAAGATAAATCAATCAAATATGTGCAGTTTTTGTCTTGAAAAACTCAGATTTTACGTGAGTTACAGGAACAATAGAAAAACAAATAAAACCAGAAGAACAGAAGCAAACAAATTATAACAGTTTATACATACGTATTTACGCACGCTCATGACCCCAACTGATGAAAAGTTTTGATAAACAATTTACACTTTCCAGTATTAGAATTCTGGTAAAAATAGCGTTTATGTAACATATTCTCTTTCCACTTCTTAACTTTTTAAATTTGTTGAATGCATTTTACTTCCAAACTGGCTGCCTATTAGGTAGGTTCTGATTACTTTTGGGACTTCCGGTTGATTTCCGTAATTGTTGTTGATTGAGTACATTTTGAGAATACACCTACCCATACATTGGTTCCTTGCAGATAGGTGACCACTGGGATTCTAAATATACGTGTTGACACGTTGATATATCCTTGATTTCAAAGGAGCTGAGCTTATCTAGGGTTTAATTTCATCAATTATTTGATTTCCCAATTTCTGAAAAGGTATTGTTGTGGTTCAGTTTAACAGCAGTTGCCTTTTTCAAATGTAATGTTTTCGGCTTTTAACAAATAATAATTTTCTGGGATGATCGGTTTAAACTCACCATTTTTATATAAAGGCACCAAAAACAATCGTATCGATTTTTTCTTCAAAACTTTACTTTCAGTTTTTATTTCTTCACAGCTAACTACGAGGACTAATTGTAAATGATTATAAAGAGAACTACGAATATGTAAAAAAAACTATGTTTAGGGATAGGTATTGATAAATATAAATGGCAGAAAGACGTCAAAGGGATCGAATGTCGTTATAATATGCAACGTGTTTAATTAAAAAAAAATGGGACCGGGTTAGGTCGTCAGGCATATCATAAAATGGCTCTAATTTCTAAAGCACTCAGTATAATCTAATGCGTACTGTATTGTGCGAAATAGTGAAGATAATTCAAAAACGCAATAATATACGAGGTATACCATTTAATATAACACCCTGAACATATAATTAATTATACATTGTATACGCTGTTATTTTGTTCAGTTTTTTCTCTAAAACATTTCGTCTAATCAATAATAAATCCTTAATCGTACTCCGTGTATAAAATAATATTCCAAAAAGTACAAAAAGTAGCTGCAACATCAATCCTAAGTTATTCAGCGTGAAATCACGTTAGATTAGCTTATTCGTCCTAAATATATAGGTAAAACACGCCCCATTGTACCTTTCATTTCAATTGCTTTTTAATGATATTTTGGAATTCCCAATAATGACCTGGTTTTTTCAACTTTACGGTAATGAGTCTTTCATAACTTCTTAGGATTCCTAGTGATATGGTTTCTTTCCATGGTCATTTTCCAGATGAATGGATTTATTTAGAATAACTTATCCATATTGTCATATAGGTGTTTACAGATTTTTAATTCGCCGCTCAGAGTTTATTCAAAACTTAATGCAAGAAATTGGTGGACGTGCATTGATTTTTTTGGCTGGTTACAATCAACATATGTTGAGGGTTGCAGCTGTACCTAGAGCCCTTCTTGCGTGAAACAGGGTCCCCTTTTCTGATTTTAATTAGATCTTACTTATCTGTGGTTTTTGGTTCTCAGCCATATCTTTCCGTGGTCCTTTTTGACTTCCTTTCATATTTTTCCCCATCTTGTTTTCCTGAGCCTGTTTGTGTTAGATAATAAAACACTAACTGCTTTTAGTATTGACCTTTTAATATTTGAACAATATAATATATGAAACAAAGCAGACTGTATAAAAAAATATAACAAAGTACAAAAAGTCTGAACTGTGCGTTCTCGTTGCTTGCGTCGAGAAGAATGCCCGATGGCATGGTTCTCTGTAGACCCGAAATATGCGGTCGGAAACCTTCGCACTTATGCGTGTTACGCGGGCACTTTTAAAACGCTTTAAAAACAACAGTAGCTAACTCCTCAAAGGTAAGTCTAGCGTTGCCTAATACTCTTTTGATATGATATTTAGCTATCTTAATGTTAGCCTCCCATAACCCACCAAAATGAGGTGATCTTGGAGCTATGAATTTCCAGTTTATTTCATCAATAGACAACCATTCAGTAATTTTGTGATTTTCTCGTTTTAACGATTCTACAATCGTTTTTAATTCTCGATTGGCGCCAACAAAATTTGAACCATTGTCAGAATACAAATGTTGTATTTTGCCTCGGCGAACAATGAAACGTTTTAATGCGTTTAAAAATGCATCTGTGGTCATATCTGAAACTACCTCTAAGTGAACCGCTCGCGTCGCGAAACAAATGAAAAGACACAAATATGCTTTAACAATTTTTGCGTTGCGTAGATTAGAAGTTTTTATGCTGAACGGACCTGCATAGTCTACTCCAGAATTGAGAAAAGGGCTTGAAGGTTTTATTCTCGCTTGGGGCAAATCACCCATAAAAACGTTTAGATCTTTAGGTTTGCATCTGAAGCAAATAATGCATTTATGTAGAACCCTTTTAACTGCGCTACGACCAGACAAAATCCAGTATTTTAATCTTAAGTTCGCTAAGAGAGCTTGTGTACTCGCATGTAAATGTTTTTTATGTTCATGAGCTATAATTAATTCTGTGAATATGTGTTTGTTGGAAAGAATAATTGGATGTTTCTGTTCCAAATTAGTTTCTAAATTTCTTAGTCGACCCCCGACACGTAAGATTTTATCCGTATCTAAAAATGGGGCTAGTGATTTTAATCTACTTGAATTTGGTAAAGGTTTATTTTTTGTAAGAGCTTTGATTTCGCTTGCAAATTCTTGTGCTTGCGCAGCTTTAATTAGAAAGGTGTGAGAATGTTTAAGTTCTTCCACTGATAAACTACCTGCATATTTGTTGGTTTTATGTGAATGTGCATTCTTAAAAAATCGAAAACAATATGTCACAACCCTTAAAAGTCTAAGATAAGAAGAAAATTGATTAAACAAGCATTGATCATAAAGAATGTTTGAAAAAGAGTGTGTTGTGTTACGTTTGTCAAGTGGAATCAATGTTTTATTAAATTGCGTACGAGGCCATTTTTCTTCTGCTTCTGACAACCATTTTGGGCCTTGCCACCATAACTCTGAATTAATAAGTCTTTCTGGCGTACAACCTCTGGATATTATATCTGCTGGGTTGCATTCGCTGCTAACATGGTTCCATTTGGATACATCGGTTAGTCTTTGGACTTGAGCTGCTCGATTGGTAACAAAAATTTTCCATGTTGGTGGTTCTGCTTGCAACCAGTGGAGAACAATTTGTGACTCACTCCAATAATAAATATCGTGAATATGTGTGTCAAATGATTTTACAGTTTTATCCATAAGTTTGGCCAATAGAACTGCTCCACATAGCTCCAGCCGTGGAAGTGTGATAGTTTTAATTGGTGCTACCTTGGACTTAGCACAAAGAAGTTTGGTTAGTATTAAACCATCTGTATTGACAGAACGAACAAATATGCATGCTCCATAAGCAAGTTCACTCGAATCGCAAAATCCATGTAACTGTATGCAAACTGGCTGTAGACAAATCACATGACGAGGTATGTATAAATCATTTAAAACATGAAGTTGATTGTAAAAACCAGACCATAATATAAATATTTCCATTGTAACTGACTCGTCCCAATTTAGTTTTTGTTTCCATATTTTTTGAAGTATAATTTTGGCCTTTATTATTATTGGGCCTACAATGCCCAATGGGTCAAAGATTTTTGATATTGTAGAAAGAATGTTTCGTTTGGATACCTTTAAATTACTTGGAGTATTGACATAAAATTTTAGATAATCTGTTTGTACGTTCCAAGCTAATCCTAAAGTTTTAGTTGTCGTGTCACTCGTAATGTAATGTGTAGTTTGAGAATCGGTCTCATCATCATCAAAAATATCCTTGACATTTGATGTCCATTTACGTAAAGTAAAACCAGACTGTTTCAAAATAAACGATATTTCTTGCTTGAGTGTTTTGGCATTTTCAAGAGTATCTGCTCCTGTCAACAGATCGTCGACATAAAAGTCCTTTAATATCAATTGGCTAGAACTTGGAAACTGCGCCTTGAGTTGATGGGCAGCTTCCTGCAAGCTGCGACATGCTAAATAACTGGCTGATGCCGTACCACATGTTACTGTTTTTAATTTAAAATGTGTTAACGGCTCTTCAGGACTACTTCTCCAAACTATTCTTTGTAGCTGTTGTTGCTTTTCTGTTACCCACACCTGTCGATACATTTTTTCGACATCGGCGTTCAAAAATATGCTATGTTTGCGAAACCTAATCAAAATGGCATGTAGATCATCTTGGATGGTTGGTCCTGTCTTGAGTTTATCATTGAGACTGAGTCCAGAAGTGGTTTTAGCGCTGGCATCAAAAACAACTTTCAATTTTGTGGTGGAGCTATCTTTGAAAACTGGATGATGGGGCAAATAGTACGCAAGTTCATTGTTTGTTAACAACGCTTGTTCGGGAATTTTTTCCATATGACCTAATTGCTCGTATTCGGTTAAAAACTGTGTATTGTCTTTTCATGTTCCGATTTCTTGCCAATTTTTCCTCTAATGCATAAAACCTTTTTATAGCGCTTTCTTGTGAATTTCCCAAATCATTGATACCCTCTTTTGTCGGTAATGTTACAATAAAATGACCGTCTTTTGCATGTGTAGTACTGCTAACAAACAGCTCTTCGCATTCAAGTTCTTCTTTTGATAATATGTTGTTGGTCATATCTTCTAATTTCCAAAAATTTTCAAGTTGAATGTCTATTGGTTGTGTGGACGTAAGATTACAAACGGTTTGTGCTAAATGAGTTGATTGACCGATATTTGTTAGTGGTAGGTTTCCAGAGAGAATCCAACCGAGTTTGGTTTTCTGAATAATGGGTTGGTTTTTTGCTGGTTTGACTTGGCCTACACAAAGAAGTTCATAAAAAATACCGGCACCTAAAAGCATGTCTATGTTTCCAGGTACGTTATATGTTGTATCTGCTAAATAAATGCTATCCGGAATTTTTAATAAATGTGAATCAAATGGAATGCTAGGCAAAGAATTTGTGATTTTGTCAAGTACGAAAAATTGTAATGTGCTTTCAAAGGAATTGCATTTTGATTTAATTGTCGTAGTGGTTTGATAATTTGCATTTGTTATAGAACTGCTAATACCACTGACCGATAAGTTGACCTTGGTAGTAGATAAATTTAAACGTGTGCATAAGTCAGTAGTTATGAAATTGCTCATACTGCCAGTGTCTAACAACGCTCTTGCTTCGTGTAATTTTCCAACTTTGTCAGACACATAAACAATCGCTGTGGATAAAATGACTTGATTTTCATATACCTTGTTGGCACTATGTGTAGTGATTGAAGCTTGCTGTGTTTCTAGCGTGTCTGTTGTTGATTGATTTAAAACTGTATGTGTTTGAGTAGTTTGTTGAGTGTTTTTGGTTGTTGTTGTCTGTTGAGTTTTGTTAAAGTGTAACAACGTGTTGTGTCGCTTGTTACATTTTCTACAACCACCAGCACTACAATTGTTTAAAAAATGTTTGATTTTAAGCAATTTATACACATTTTGGCTGCCTTAACTTTATCTAAACGTTCTGCTTGAGATAAACTTAAAAATTGTGAACAACTGAATATAGGATGTTCCTCGTTGCACACTGGGCAACTTTTATTGTGTGTGGAGACAAAAGATTGTGTGGTGGATTGTGAATTGTATTTGTTAAAACGAAAATTTTGAGAGTTTGATTTATTAAAATTTGGATTTTGTTTGGTTGTCAATGATTTGCTTGATTCTAGAGTTTCCAAAACTTGGCATCTTGCTATTAAAAAATTTATAAATTCTGTAAAATTAAGTGTATTGTTTTTTATACTAAAAGATTCCCATTATTTTTTTGTAATATGATCTAATTTTGATGTGATTAAATAAATTAACATGGTGTCCCATTGTTCTACGGGTTCTTTAAGAGATTTCAAAGCTCTAAGGTCCTTTTGTACACCGTCAATTAATTTGCGTAATGCTATATGCGATTCTTTATTAATAGTTTCAATTTCAAAAAGAGCTTTCATGTGATTATTTAATATGAGACGTTTGTTTTCAAATCTTTCTCTCAAAAGATTCCATGCAATGTCATAGTTTAGATCGGAAACTTCTAATGACGCTACGGTGCTTGCCGCTTGACCGCGAAGCGCGCTTGTTAAATAGAAAAATTTTCGAATGTTGCTGAGAGTTGAATTTGTATGTATCGTATTAATGCATGAAAAGTATCGTGAAATTGCAACCATTTGTCGTATGAACCGTCAAATATTGGCAATTCAGTTGTAGGTAGCTTCACATTTTGTGACAAAGAACTGTTAATATGATTAATATTATCGTCAATAACTATATTAGGGGGATTACTATTGTTTAATAAAGACTTTGCTTTTGCAATTAACAAATAATATTTTTCTTCAAACTCTAATCTCTCCGCAAATTGAGCATTATCATTGCATTTTAACTCGATTTCCGATTGACATTCATCAAAAGAATCCCACAATGATTCAAATTTTGTGATGCGCTCTTGTAACTGAAATGGATCTGATGCATTTTCGGTTTTCAAAAAATTGCCAAATGAATTTACTTGGAAATTAATTTTTTCGCGTTGTTTTTCTGGCCTTTTTGTTGACATAATGATCAAATATTTATTTTATTGTAATAAAATAATATACAGTTGTTGGACAAATAAAACATACAGAAAACCAGACAATAAAAATGTAGGTATGTTTACTAAGGAAATATAAAGGATAGTGGCTTACTCCGTGCTTGTATTTACACGTATCACCTGAACTGATACGTTGCTGACTCGTCGAAACCGCTGCCTGCGTGCTTCCTTTCCTTATGGACTAGCGAAACAAGCGTTTTACGTTGTGTACAACGCCGTGGCTGTTTCTATGCTGTCGGCTTGTCCGTGAATGGTATGTTGCTAGGCTGTCTGGCGTCGAATGAATTCACTGATCTTTTTTTGTTTAATACGGCACGATGGACCAAATTATGTTAGATAATAAAACACTAACTGCTTTTAGTGTTGACCTTTTAATATTTGAACAATATAATATATGAAACAAAGCAGACTGTATAAAAAAATATAACAAAGTACAAAAAGTCTGAACTGTGCGTTCTCGTTGCTTGCGTCGAGAAGAATGCCCGATGGCATGGTTCTCTGTAGACCCGAAATATGCGGTCGGAAACCTTCGCACTTATGCGTGTTACGCGGGCACTTTTAAAACGCTTTAAAGTTTTAACCAGTTTGGTTTTCAGTCATGTCGTTTGCACCATCTTGTAACCATGTACCTTTTCGGCTTTCGGTCATCTGGCTTGTGTCATTTTGTTTCAGTGTGCTTTTTTGGCTTTCCATCATCTTCTTTGTGCCATTTTATTTTCGCATACGTTTTTTTGGCTTTCTGCCTGATTGGAGCCATCTTGGTTTCTTGCTTTTGACAGATGCACTTTTCAGTGAGGACTGCGCCCGTATCTAGGTCCTCTTGACAGGTGCAGGTTTCAGTGAAGGTTTCAACGGGTCTAACCAACCACGGCACATAAAATGGGGAGGAATTAGTTAACTCGATTAGTAACTCAGCCAAACGGCCCTGAGACCGCAGACCACTCGGATAGCGTGGGTGATTTGATGTGTTGATAGGGTAGTTATAAAACGAGAACGAAATTGTAGGCAGAAAGATAAGAAGAACAGGCAAGACATAGGCGCCACAAGCTTTAAGGAAAGCAAAGATAAATTATTAGTTATTGCAAGAGAAACAGGAAGGAAATATTAACGACAATTCCCTTAACAAGAGTAAATTTTATTTATAAATTTACCAACAATAAATAACCTTTGTAAATTTTTATATCTATATGTAATAATAATAGTGCATGCCTATCCCAACATGCAATTTTACTCCAACCCCAAAGATAAGTGTAGCTTTATCGGACTTTTACAATGTAAAACACTAAAGTTTTGTAATTAACATATATTTTCAAAAGATTAATGACGAGGGCAAGTCGCGAGATTTTACGAGTGATAGACTCACCTTTAATCAATTGAGTTAATTTAATAAAAGAACGTAATGCCCCTCTCTGCTACGCTTAAAGATCTTTCATAAAACGTAACCCTTAAAAGGAAAATTTATGTATACATATCATGTATAACCTATAGTGTGTTAAATCGAGGTCTGCTAATTTTTTTTAACCGTCTTCTCTACTTCGTGAACCTCGTGTCTTCTACTTTGTAGACATCGTTGTGAATTTACGTTTATTTCTTAAATAAACCTCTAACCTTTATTATTACCTTTAATTACAATCTTATTATAGCTTCAACGTTTCCTGCGTTTCGAGCAGTTCTTTAAATAATTTGAACCTTTTCTTAATACCCGTATTTAAGTAAGACGTGACAATTAATTCAACCGAATCTAGACCAGTGGCGTCCTAATAAGAATATTTTCTTCTACTTCCGCTCTCGACAAAAAAAAACAATAACACCTCGATTTGGAAAGGTCCAAATTTCTACGTTTCGTAATATATACTAAGGTTTTTACTACAGTTTCAACTGGATTCATAAACACGTGGATAACTCGAGGTACCGCATCATGTGTTCTTATAATTCGCAAATATCTATTAACTCTACTTATTTTTGAGGTATTAGGATGAGCATAACCCCGTTCCGAGTTTTGGGGGCAAATCTACTTAAAAACTCGTGGCGCCCATTCTCTTTCTTCGGATAAATTACTCACTACTTCACCCTCTCAGGTCCTTAATGATAATTACGCCCACGCATCCAGTGCTTCCGTCTATCTGAGATTAGCCCTTTCTTTTCCACTGTTACCTTTGCCCGAAACATCACGTAACAAACCCTGCTTAACAATGACAAATTCAAATATATATAGATAATCGTAGAAGCTTGTTCAGTTCATATACTAACACGCATATACGAATGAATAACCAATTTCCAATTAAAGATCAATGATCTGAACACCCCCAATATAAGAAACTTTGTACTTATAAGCTAACACATATAGTACCAATAATACGACATCGACAACCGGTATACACAAGTTATGCTTTGAGTTTTGCTACTATGTAACGAAAGCGTAAACAGTAGTTACTAAAATATGAACCAGGATGGAAGCTAAATAAAATAACACTGGGTGTTTTATGTACAAATTCAGTGAGAATTACTTTAAATTCGGTTAAGTGAAAGGCATAAATGTTAGTTAATAGCTGGATCAGTTCAAAACAGTTTTATACTAGTGAAATCTTTACCAAGGTTAAATGAATTCGGCTATCCAGATGACATCGAAGTTGTAATAAAGATAAACAGTATATTACAAATTCCTTGATTAATTTAAAGGCAATTTTTGTGTAGATACAGTAGTTATCCCTGTGGAAGACAGCGTGTAACCGATGATAGGTTCAAAAGTAAATGCAGCACTACAATATTTGTTAATAAATAATGGAACAATCTAACCTTTTGAAGGACGAGCACTTCCGAAGTGAATACCGTTCCATCCTTGTAATTTAAGCACAGCTACCAGTAATCACTTAGGAGCGAGACGAAAAGGTACAAAGCGTATAACCTCAACACATAAATAAAAACAAGACGAAGAAGAACAAAAAGAATAAGCAGCAACAGCTCTACAGGTCAAAGACGAGCTATATGTGATAATTTACCACGAACTGGTTAAATATACTTCTTTTAATTTAGATATCGTATTTTAAGCCATGTGTCTGTGTAAGTAACATTTTTTTACATCCGCATTACTAGCGATTTTATTACTTCGCCAAATGAAGAAATAATATTTTGTGAAAATTCTCTTCTAGAAATGGCGATTTAAACCGAGAAGACAGCAATCAGAGAAATTTTCTAAAAATATATTTTACACCACAAAAAATGGCCGTTAAGAAACCACACCTTAGAAACAAGGCATTCAACAATCAAATTTAAAAATTGTTAAACAAATGTGTTTCAATAAAGCATGTTTAGTAATATGTAATTATGCAATGGTATTACCATCTAGTGGTGATTTATCAAACAGGTATCTATAAAATGTATGAGTTTAAAGCTAACCAGGACCCACGTATAGATGTCACTAGTAGGTTTATTTTAAGAACTTTTATAAAACACGATAAAGAAATAATTCAATCCATTATGAATTAAAACGTACATGGTAACGACAGTAAATACAGGAACTTCAGATTATTAAGGTAGAGAAATAAGTACCGAGTAATCCTTAAATAACAATCTTAAATGTCAAGTCAGAGATACCTATTTAGTCTTGTTCTTTTACAAACGGTAATAATAGAAAATTATAAAATCGATCCGAAAATATACCCTATAGATTTTTGCACGTTAGAGGGTTGCACCCGTATCTAGGATATTTTAACCGGAGGAGGCCTTCATCGTGAAATCTACATCTTGAGTTGCAACTTGCTTTGGCATCTAAGGCGTTTTTCGGCAGAAATTGATTTTAAACCAAAATCTTTAATTGCATCTCGTTTCTGTATCTAGGATACTCTAACTGAAATTGTTTTCAGGTCAGCATCACGCAAAGCATTCATCACTGTAAGTTTGATTTTCAACTAGATCGTCCCAGAGTTTTAGATAACAGGCTTGTTTCTGGACTATGTCTTTGCCATAGACGTGAATGAATTTTGAACTTGCTTTTAGTTAAAACAATGACTTTAACATGGGTATGGCCTTGACAAATTCTTACTCTCTTACTTATAATGGTTCCTTATATACTTGTCTTTCACTGTCATAAAAAAATACTTATGTGGTCTAGAACATTCATAGCTACCGATTTAGTAGTGGTGGACTACGACTATGTCTTGAGAACAACACTGAGCATTGTGTAATAATACTGAAATCCTTTCGCGCTTTAACTTAAATAGATACTTTTTACTTTAATTTAATAGACACAGTTCAATATCTCATTAATAGTCGCGATTATTTATTATACAGTGCACTCCATTTTTTTTAATTTTTACTGTCCCAACAAGCTTGGTGTATCAGTTATAGTTAAAATTTTAGATGTTTTTACATAGATTTCCATTGTTATGTGAATTCGCTAACAACTCTCGCTCGTGTCGAACGCCTTAAGCTAATGAGCACAGTAGAGATAAGTTAGCAATGTACTAAGATACCCTACTGGGCTTATTCGTTTAAGACGTTTTACATAATCCAACAGTTTTGCAAATTAGTAATTTTTGCCGCTGTTACACATTTCGACAGGACCTTGCTTGTAGAACTTTAGACCTAATTAAAGACGGTCATGATATGTTTCCAAATATTTTTAACATCCAGAAACTAAAAATTATGTATATATATATATATATATATATATATATATATATATATATATATATATATATATATATATATATATATAAAGATTCTATAAACAAATAACTAGTTTAGTGGTTTTAATTAAGCAGTTGTTTTGGAAGAGAGGTGTAGAGTAATGGTGTTACAACGGAAAGAAAATGAAAAAAATATAAAGATAGTATGTCAGTGCAATGTTGTGAAAGACATTATAACAAATAGTATACCATTTACTTTATAGTCTAAGAAAAAATACAACTTAATAACCCGGATAACCCATTTTTTATTATATCCAAGGGAGTCCATAAAACATGAACATTTTTATCAATTATTATGAGTATTTGATATCTAAATTTGGTATTCAATCGGCATAAAACAAACGAAATTCGCAAAGATGCTACCCTTTTTTATATTATTACGAGGGTTGCGCCTTTAGTTTTTAATGCAGATGAAGTAACAGATAAATTTAAATGCCCTGATTTTTTTAAAGATGTTCTCAAGGAAAATTGGTATCCTACTTTATCCGTTCAAACCAGGTATTAAGCAGTTATACAGTTATTACCTGCAATAGCCGAAATGGCAATTTTGAAGACTGACAGTTTCATTCCGGAACTAAAAGCATTGCTCACGCATCATTTGCACTAGGAAATATCTGGTGTGGAATATCACAACATGGAAATTAAAGGAAATGAAATAATTTTAGTAACAATTTTTTTTTCCCTTCCAACTTACATACACATATGTAGGTAAAGAAGGTTGTGCAATTGACTTCTTTTTCACTATCGCTAAATCGACATATTAGATCGTTTTACGTTTGACCAAGTTTCGCCTAGAACGGCCATGTGTGTGCGTGTGCGTGAGCGTGTGCGTGTGCGTGTGCGTGTGCGTGTGCGTGTGCGCGTGCGCGTGCGCGTGCGTGTGCGTGTCGTGTGCGTGTGCGTGTGGCGTGCGTGTGCGTGTGCGTGTGCGTGGCGTGCGTGTGCGTGTGCGTGGTGCGTGGTGCGGTGCTGTGTGCGTGTGCGTGCGTGTGCGTGTTGCGTGTGCGTGTGCGTGTGCGTGTGCGTGTGCGTGTGCGTTGTGCGTGGTGCGTGTGCGTGTGCGTGTGCGTGTGCGTGTGCGTGGTGCGTGTGCGTGTGTGTGTGTGTGTGTGTGCGTGTGCGTGTTATTATTATTATCATTATTGTTATACTTATTACAACTATCTTACATGCTGTTTTATGTTACATCTAAAATTTTTATAATTGGTATTACACTGTCATACACTCGTCATACCAGGCTCATTATTGTAGGAGAACACCCCATTCTATGTTGTTGTTTAGGTCTGTATAACATAAAATTTTGTTTATACATCACTGTTGTTGAAAAACTCCAACCGAATTTTTCCTTTATGCCAAGAAATCACTTGAATTAGTTTATTCTTGGAGTTAAGCGTAAATGACTCTTTAAAGTTTACTTGCATTTCATTATTCATCATACTATTTATGGCTTCTGTGTATACATGGTACTTGCAAAAATTAATAACATAATTTGAGAGGTTCATTTTTTCTGTATTGTCTCCTATCCCACACACTATGCTGCTCTGTGTTAGTTTTCGACCATATCCCATGCACCAAGTTTCTTACCAAATCCCAAGTGCTTTTAATTCTAGGACAGTTCACCAACATGTGCCAAGCATTTGTGTTTGTCGCTTGGTAAGGAAAGCAAGTGTCCGCCTGTCTAATTTTTTTTTTACAAAGGTACATTGGACCTGATATCCTCTTCTATATATCCGGGTGTAAGGCTTCCATTGGGTTGTATCGATAAACGATTCGTTTTGAAGCTGTTGGTCTAGCTTCGTATTAAATTTCGCTGACGTTAGTGCTTGCTGAAAGCGTTTGCGAGTGTTTTTGGACAGTTTACTTGGGCCTGTTCGGAAACTTGAAATAGTAAACTAAAGGTATCATCTTATACTACATTAGTATCTTGTAAGAACATTTGCCAAAGGTTTTCTTAATTCTATTGTAATGCGATAACATCTGAATTTTGGCGTGGAGAGAGACTTGTAACAGAACACTCTTCTTCATTCATCCAATTTCCGTTTCTTCTGAAATCTCCAAGAAGTTTGAACCCAAAGTTTGGCCAGTCAGCAGAAAAGATCGACGGAACTTCACATAGAGTTAGTTTGGAAGGGACGGTTGGAATATTAGAGGCGTTGATGTTTTCTAGTACAAGCTATTCTGATTGTGCACACTTGATTATATCCTGCAGAAATGGCTCTCTTTCGTCCAGGGAAAACTACTGCCACGATAATTCCAAATTGCCCATTGATTTTAACTTGCACACAATAACAAAGTTCCATTTTTGTTCTTCAGCGGTATCAATAAAGTTTTTGGCTAACCATATCCGTATTAGCTTAACTTTAGATGGAATGTGCACTAACTTCAGTCCTTCTTGCTTTACAGAAAGACATAAGTCCCGTTGGCTAGTCCAAAGCTTCCCTTTTCACATAAAATTAATTAGTTTTTGTTGAAGTGCTTTTTGTTGTTGTAGAGAGATTGATTCTACTTGTAATATATGCCATAATGTGGGTGATATGAACTGCTTGATGACTTTTATACGCCCTAGAAGTGACAGCGATTGCAACTTCCACGTCCATTCTTTAATATGTCACTGAAGACCAATCGAAGTTCATGGGTGTCTTTGACTTACCTCTGCATTTTCATTGAGTATGATTTAACTGCGAGCCAGATTCTGTCGCATAGGTTTTGTAGCACTTTTGCAGATGATCAAAATCTTGCTCTCTACCGGTAAAGACCGAGACCTCATCCGCATATGCACTAACCGTAACTTTTACGGACGCGTAAGGATGTGGAACAGTGAATTCTTCGAGGGATTTCCGGATTATGGCTAGGAAAGACTCAATTGCGAGTGAAAATAGAGGACCTGACAGGGGGCATCCTTGTCTAATACCGTTGCGGAAGTTAATAGTTCACGATAATAATGATCCTACTCTTATATGACTGGAAGTACTTGCATACAACAGTTTCACGCTAGTAATACACGATGTTGCTTGATTCATCTTTTCTAACACGTAAAAGAGGTAGTTTTGAGAGATATTGTCTTTGATCAGAATTTACGACCTTTTCTATTACTCTAGATAGTCTTATTGGAAGCACTTTTGCTATAATTTTGTAGTGTGTTGACAACAACGAAATAGGTCGCCAGTTATTGATCTCCAATAGGTCCCCTTTTTTAGGTAACAAGATTACAATTGCTTTATTTGCCGTTAATGGTGACTGACCGCTCTGTATAGCTGCGGTTATCATTGTATGGTAACTTGATTCTAAAGGATCCCAAAATTTTAGGTAAAATGCTGTTGTCAAGCCTGGTGCATGTTTTTTTTTTTGTTTAGGGGGGTTAATGCCTTAATAACCTTAGAACTTGGTATTGCCTGGTTTAAAGCGATTTTGCCTTGGTTAGGTAGGCTAGTGATGTTACCGTATAATGCACACTTCTTACTTATTATGAAGCGATTATGATCATGTAACGCCTGGAAATGTTTGTAGATTAGAGAACAAACGATTGGTAAATCTTGTACAACTTCATTGCAGTGTCTTAACGAACATATGGTTTTAAAGGGGTAGCCTAGTTTTTTAATAAGCGTTGGACGATCTTTATGAGCTAGATTCTCGTGCTTTGTTGTAATTAATCGTTTTTCGGTAATTCTCAAGTAAGCGTCTTTAGTGTTCGTCATAAAGTGACGCGCTCGTTGTATATTTCCGTTTACGGCTCCTTTCGTGAGGTTTTTAAGAGTTCTTTGAATGGTGTTTAACTCCTCATATCGTTTTTGTTTATTTTGTTGTGGATACAAGATTACTATATCCTTTATTTTACCTTTCAGTTGTTCCCACCAAGATATTATGTTATGGTCATTTATGTCATGTGATATTTCCGTCGTTAAAAAAGTCCTCATGGTGTTTATGAAACAACTGCCATCCAAGAGAAGGTTGTTAAGTTTCCAGTATGGTGGATATGAAGCTGGGTTCGCTATTTTCAGAGATAGTGCAACAAAAAGGTGATTAGAGAATGAAGAATGTAACGATGATGATGATAATGAAGATGTAATATTGTTTAAACAATAAATTCTATTAGGTCTTGATGCTGTTGGAAGGTTAGAGGCAGTAAAAAATGCGTAACCACTTCTATCTCGATTAAAAAATTCCAACAGTCAATTAGGTTGCTTCTTGCTATGATTTTCCTTTAGTTATTTTATCAACTGACATTCCTTTCTGTTGATCTACATCTGTCCCTTCATGGATTCAGCGTGCAATTGAAGTCTCGCCCAAGAATTACGCGGTGGTTGCCTTACTCATTATTCAAAAACAAATTTAGGGTGGTTAAGATATCTTCAGCCAACTGAGCATTATTTGGTAAGTAAGTATGTTAATAATATGCCATACAGTATTCTCAAAGGACACGGGTACTCGTTGAAGGTATGAGTCACTTAATAATTCGTGCTCTATCACACGTAAGTTTTTTTTTTACCTGCAATTAGTGGTCTACTGTATTCAGTAATGTACGGTTTCAACAGGAATAAATGCGTGTTTCAGTTCAACGAAACCGGAAGGTTATTTATACTTGCTTCCTGAACTAAGAGAATATTAATGAATGTAACGAGTTTGTTCCATTTGAACTGCGGTTCTTAAGCTTTTAGAATTATGGTTATAAATTCTTAATTTGTCGCACTCCATGATGAAGGATTAATTTGCGCTGGGGTCACTATCCTGAGATGGTAATCTTAAATGGGATCGGGCCGGAGACTCTGAATTTGTTTCTCGATCAAGGTCCCCTTTTATGTGAGCCACTATTCTTTTACACCTTTCTTTAATAGACCGTTGCAAAGAGGGGGAGCGATTTCTTCTATTAACCCTAATAGATCGTCTATGTTGCTTGTGTAGTTCCTAGCTGCCTCAAGGCTATTAGTTACACATATAACTTTATTTATAAAATCAGAGAAGGTTACGATATACATAATTAAGTTGTCTTTGTCCTTCCAAAAAAATTTGAATTTCGTTATGGTTCTCGATTGAGGGAGTATTTTCGATTTTACATTTCTTTGAAGTTGATTGAACAGTTTGTAAAAGTTTGGGTTTGATAGATTGTTCACTATTGTCCAAAAGTT
Organism: Vesta saturnalis; assembly: GCA_036346205.1. Lineage (NCBI taxonomy): Eukaryota > Metazoa > Arthropoda > Insecta > Coleoptera > Lampyridae > Vesta > Vesta saturnalis. The sequence continues at coordinate 1,977,441 of JARFJB010002353.1, read as the reverse complement.
CATGTGAAAGTGAAAGTTCATTTTGTGTAACTTCTTTATCTGACTCTGCTTGAACTTCTTGGGCGGTGAGATAAAATTAGTACAGAGCCTTCGGTAGTTTCTGTATGTGGTCTTCTGTTACTTTCATTAGCTGAAACATTAGATTTTATGACATGTAGTAGAATTGAAGAAGGGATATTGGCGACTGCTTCTGCATCAGATGCTATAAAAATTTGTCTTCTAAAACTATAGACATGAAGGTATTCTTTTAGTCCAATACCAGGACCGACAAATGATAATGGAGACACTACGTGTAAATTATTTTTCTTTAATTCGTCCTCAATCGCGTCGTGCGATATGCATGGAGGTACATTAGATATAATGAAGCGTTTCGCAGGTAAAATTAGTTTTCGCGCGGGTATAAATAAGTCATTTATATTTACGCCTCCATGAGTTTCAGTAAAAGTATTCATTTTTGAAGATAAATACAAGCATATACGGTTATTGCTCATTCGTGAATCAAACAAAATACTTTTTCAACCAAAAACTTTTACTGTAAAGGTAACACAAACTTAAACCTTATTGAAGGGTATATAATGGCTTGTTCTTTCTTAGGAAAGTTAACTGATGATACCTGTAGTACTTCCGTGACACCTCTGTAGGCAGAAGAGAAATGGAGGGAAGAGACATAATAATTAATTATTATTACTAATTAAGGGGAATGACATACAATTATGGTATATAGTTGCGTTTGTATATATGGATTGAAAGTAAATGGTGAGAGGTCACGAGAGATAGTTAATATCACTTTTATGTTATGTGAATGAAATGAAGTTTAATATGAAATTATAGCACTAGAAAACGTCTTCTCAGTGCTACGGCAGCACTAATTAACTAACGAGACATTTAGTTCACCCTTATTTATATCATAAACATAAATTGGTAATTTTCAACACGTATTTTTTTTTTTTTTTTTTTTTTTTTTTATTTAAATTGCTATTTTACAATCTACTCATTAGTGAGTAATAAGTAAATAATATAACAAAGTAGGTAATAACATGAAGTGGGCACCATCCAGCGACGGGTCACCAAGATTCACTAAATGAGATCTTCAGGCCAGAGTCTGGTTAATCTTCTAACTTCAGGCTGTTGGGAATAGAGATCGGCAATGAGTTGATTAGGATGTTCCAGAGTGCGTGCTTTACTGTTGGCAGCTGAATTTCTGATAACTTCAGTGATGAAGGGAATTTGGAGATCTTTGTGTAGAGTTTGATTGTTCACGTACCAGGGAGCGTTAGCTATAGCACGGAGTGTTTTTGGTTGGTAGGACTGGAGAATTTTTGTGTTTGACGGTTTACTGCATCCCCACAGCTCAATTCCATAGGACCAAATATGAGTAAGGATGACCTTGTAGAGGAGGAGCTTGTTTTCTATGGACAGTTGAGATTTGCGCCCAAGCAGCCAGTACATATTTTTAGTCTTTTATTAAGTTGTTGTCTTTTGCTTTGATGTGGGCTTTCCAGGTGAGTCGTTGGTCTAAGTGTAGACCAAGGTATTTTACTTCTGTTGACATGGGAATAGGTTGATCGTAGATGGTAACTTGAGGGCAGGTAGAATGTTTGGTAGTGAACGTAATTTGTGAGGATTTAGCACTATTTACTTTGATCCTCCAGCGATCCAGCCAGCTTTGTAGAAGGTTTAGATGAAGCTGGATATTTTCAGAAGTTTGATTTGCGTCAGTGTCGGATGAGAGAATTGCTGTATCGTCAGCGAAGGTAGCGATAAGGGTATTGTCTGTTGTAGGTATGTCTTCAGTGTAAAGGATATAAAGAAAGGGACCGAGGACACTGCCCTGCGGAACGCCAGAGTGGATAGGATGATAATTTGACAATGCGCCTTGGAACTGGACTTGGAAATATCGTTGGGTTAGGTAGGATTTAAGAAGAAGAAAGATTTGATGAGGGAGTTTGTTTTTGACTTTATAGAGCAAGCCGGAATGCCAAACTTTATCAAATGCTTGCTGTATGTCTAAAAAGACTGAGGCGCACATTCGTTTCCCCTCAAGGGTTTCCTTGATGTAGTTTACTAAGCGATGGCATTGCTGGATTGTAGAATGGCCTTCCCGGAAGCCGAATTGGTGGGTAGGAAGTATCTCTTCAATTGGAGTTTCTTCTATGATTCGGTGGAACAATAAACGTTCAAATATTTTAGAGAGAAGCGGCAGTAAGCTAATCGGCCGATATGAGGTAGCTTCTTGCGGGGTTTACCTGGCTTTGGAATTGTGGTTATTAGTGCAAGTTTCTATTGGGTAGGAAAGTGAGAAAGATTGAGCATACGATTGTAGATTGTGGCGATGAGCACTACAGCCTTCTTGGGAAGGTGCTTCAGAATATTTCCTGTGATGAGGTCATAGCCAGGCGCTTTAAAAGGGTTGGTAAGGTTAATTTGTCTGCGCACTTCCGTAGGGGAGATTGGTCTCAGGGTAGAGAGAGTTGCCCGGAGAGGTGAGATATTCCTCGATATCTGAGTCGAAGTTGATATCGTTGGAGTGTACGGGAGTGAATACTTGTTCAAAGTGTGCTCCAAAAGTATTAGCCTTTTCGACATTGGATCGAGCCCAACTTCCATCAGGCTTCCTTAAGGGTGGTATTGGTGTAATAGGCCGTTTGAACTTTTTGGTGGCTTTCCAGATGGTGTGATTCACAGGCGATAAGTTGGAGAGATAATAGTTAAATGTTGCGTTTCTGTTATCATCAATAGCTTTACTAAGCCTGTGGGTAGCAGCATTCAGAACAGTCTTATCGCGAGGGTTTCTGGATCGTTGCCATTTGGCGCGGGCTCTGCGTTTTACCCTTACAAGTTGCCTTATATGAAGGGGTATATTATGGATTTCGGGTGCCATTTTTGTACTACTGGAGTAGCTAGCCAAGCAGCCTCTTGTATGAGTGTTACAATGTATTCTACTGTGTCATCTATTTCACTACAGGTGTGCATTCGCTGTCTTAAGTTAATGGTGTCGTTAATATGGAGCTGGAATTGGTCCCAGTCTGTCTTGGCAGAGGATAACTTTGGTAATGGAGTTTTCCAAATAAGGGTTGTACTTAGAGTTATTATTATAGGGGGAATGATCCGAACTCAGGTCAAAGTTGCTTTCTGTTTTGCTATGTACATCAGAAATGCCTTTGGTGATCGCGAAATCGAGCAGATCAGGAATTTTTTCTATGGTCTGCTGGCCAATAAGTTGGTTCGCCAGTTGACAAGTAGCTTAGTTTGTTCTTCTGAATAGTATGAAACAGTGTTCTCCCCTTAGGTGATATAAGCCTGGATCCCCAGGCGGTGTGCTTGGCGTTCCAGTCTCCTGCCACTAAGAAGCGAGGATCGAGTGGGAGTAAGAGATCTTCAAATTCTTCGCTGGTGATGGCATGTCTAGGTGGACAATATATTGCTCCTACCGTCAGTGGCCAAGGGAATAAGTTAATTTTGACTAGGGCACATTGGATTTTATTTGTTGAGAAGGCCGGTAGTTGATAATGATCGATGGCTGATCTGATTATAATGGCAGCTCCAGCATGAGCAGTACCATCTGGATGATTAGCATAGTAAACGTTGTAGTGTGGTATTTTGATATTAGTGGTGAGTGTAGAATGGCTTTCTGATACGAGTAGTATGTCTATTTTGTTAAAATTTAGAAATAATATTACTTCGGAGATATGATTTTTAGTCCGTTTGAATTCCAAGCTGCAATTCTTACTGAGGTAGCCATTAATGCGTTATTTTGTTTATCACAGTGGTGAGCATGGACAGTATCATGCTGTTCTGATTGAGTAGTTGGGAAAACATATTTTTGAATTCATTCAGGAAGGATGTGAGTTTGTCTGTAATGTCTTCATTAGAGCTGGGTTTTCTACTCAAGATTTGGGAATAAGGAGCTGAATGTGGGTTGGGAATGGGTTGAGAGGGGTTTGGAACGAATTGGTGAGTGGTTGATGGATGTGAAGGGTGTGAATTGGAGGTTGGCTGTTTAGGCAGATTTCTGTTTTTTAGGTCTTTGTACACAGTACATCCTTTGTAATTGGCGGGATGGTTTCCGTTACATAATACACACAAGGCTGGCGTGTCCCTGGTCTTTTGACAAGTTGTACTGGCATGAGGTCCCCCACATTTGACACAGTTATAAGGTTTAGTGCAGTAGCTTTTGGAGTGTCCGTAGTTTTGACAGCGTGTGCATTGGATGATGTTGTTTTTAATACGTGGTGCTTCAACTCTGATTTTTGTATTTTGTAAGAATTCCACTTTATATATTTCTTTGTTATTCTGCTTAGGTTCAAGATCTATGAAAAACAACGGTAATGGATCTTTGGTTACCCTATGTCGGATGTTTATTAGGTTTCGTACAGTATGACCTAATTTTTGTAGCTCGTCTTTGATATCTTGGAGAGGAATAGAGTGGTGAAGATCACGTATAACTACCCTGTAGGCTCGATCTTGCTTGACTTGATACGTGTGATGCACAATATTTTCATCGCGCAGATGAGTAATTAGTTTTCTGTACGCATCAATAGTTTTCGTATTTATTTTAACGGTATTATCTGATAACGATTTTGCGTAAAATCTTTCATTTTCGATGACATTGTTTAGGCTGTCAGTCATATCTTTGAAATTTGTAACTCCGTAAATGTACACGGGAGGGGGGTTGGGATCTAAGGATTGGGTTTTCGAATTGTTATTGTTTGCATTTGTGGTGCTTCTGTTGGTTGAATCATCGCAGCTGTTTTCAGTTAGTGGCTGAAATCTATTGTTGATCCTTGTTGGAGTAGTATTATCATTTGGCGTTGATGCAAATCTTTTCCGTTTTTTGGTTATAGTTTGCCAGGGATGTTTGGTAGTGGTAGTTTCTTGCTCGTCGTTTGTGTTTTCGTCATCGTCGGTTTCATTGTTTAGGCTAGTTTGCATAGGCTGAGAGTAAGTAACTGGATAATTTATAGTAGTGTTTGGAATATTTGTAGGTGTTAAAGGTGGATACATTTGATAGGATTGGAATGACGCATTTTGATTTGGATATATTTGAGGCATTAGTTGATTAGTAGATTGAGTTTGACTTATCTGGTTAACATAACAACACGTATTTAAGACCGACTTTTGAAATCGAAACCAAAACACGTTCTTGCGTGTGCGTGTGCGTGTACGTGTGAGTTTGTAAAATAAGAAGAATGATGGATTGTTGTCTATGCTTAAAGTATGTCAAGGTTAGAAGGTTCTCCTTTTGGCTAAATTTAGTCAATCAAATTTATGGAAATCTAACTAGTTCTAGCAAAATAGCATAGCTAATCAATGATTGGCTTTGCGCATGCTCAGTATTGCTTGGTTATTAGAAATATAAAAATAGAATCAGTTCTTGAAAACGTGAGAGTTGAAAGTTCAATTGGGGTATGGTATTGCAATTCTTTTAAAAATACAGTCAGTTCTTGGAATCGGGAGTGGGAGAGCCTTGAATTTAAACCCTTGGAAGTGATCTGGGGGCAGACTCTGGAACATCAACAGAATGCAAAGATTACAAAATAAAATGTATAAAATCATGAATTAAAAAAAACGTGTATAAAGAATTATTTTTTAGATTATGATTACATTATGTGGATTTTTATTTATATAATACTACTACGACCCTAACCACCGGGATTTAGTTAGTCTCAGGATGAAGTTGTTGTCTGTTAAAAAGATTAAGGTTACAGTATGTGGGATTTTATTTAGTTTATCTTTTATATAATGCTACTGTCCTAACCACCAGGTATTTTATATTACGTATGTAAGTGAGAATGTAACTTCATAAAAAATCTTTAATAGATACAGAAATAATACTATGAAAAAAAAAACCTTTTCAAAAAGAACGCGTTTATTTATGCTTAGAAAGTGCAATAAAAAGGAGAAAAATGTGACCAAAAATCTTTACGACTAAAAATAAAAGCGTGGTGGGCTCATCATGATTCTCTTCTCTCCATCACATGTTTGTAGTATGAGCGCCCCACGCTTTTATTTCTATTCGTCAAGATTTTTGACAACATTTTTCTCCTTTTTAGTGCACTTTCTACGAGTTAATAAAGGCGTGCTTTTTTTTAAAGTTAGCTACTTCTCCGCGAATCAACCACCCTAAACACCCAATTATCTTCTTGGAAAGTGGCCGGCAGCTTCGGCTCCGAGAACGAGCTCCCGGGCATTAATTCCCCTACAATATCCCCCTATCTCTACTTCTCTACCGTAAACACACCTTCTCACAGCACTCCCCTACCTAGTTATTTGTGTCCATCAACATCAAAAACGTCACCGAGAATTCATTCTATATCTATGCTCTTCCGCACCTTCTTATATCGGTGCAGCATCATAAAGTCATCTACCATCGATCTATAGCACAACTAGACATCCTTCACTGTCAACCGCTTAAGCAAAATACCTTTTTTTTAGAAGTTAAAATTTCAGACCCACATGACCGGTATTATGATCACATTTAGGACGATAATAATACTGAACCTACTCACCTGATATATCCCTGTTTCACATCACAAAAACCGTAATACACAGAGTCGACCGCTAATGGTATAATTAACATTTTTTGAGTACGTTGCTAAGAAAATTCCACATTTCGTTAATCACTATTTTACAGATCTATTCAGACAAGGCGCAACCGGCGACGAGCGGAACGGACTGTGCAGTCCCGAAACCTAGGGTCCACCTGAAGTAATTTTTATTTTCATTTATTTCTTATTTTGATTATTTACCTGGGATACTTTAAGTTTATTTTCATTAGTATTTAGCAGTCTCTTTACTTTATATTATTGGACCTAATAAAACTTGAAAAATCTGGAACACTAGAACTGTGACAGGATCTGTACCAAATAAAGTATACTCACGTGTCACACAAAATTTAAAAACACAGAAGGTGTTACAATAGCAGATATCTATCGTCCTCAGCGGTCGATTAGCCGACTAGCCGATGCTATCATCGGCTATAGTCGACCGCTGAGGATGATAGCGTAGCTATTGAAACGCGTTCGCTGTTTTTATTTTTGTGTGGTACGTAGGTACATTTTGTTTGTTAACAAAACATGCGTAATTCAACTGTGTTATAAGAATTATTTATCCACAAAATAGTGGGTCGTTTGAACCACGAACCTGAAAGTTTAAAATTCCAAAGGGGCTATCAGAAATTTGTTTCGTAGAGAGAACGCACTCGTGAGCGAAATTCCATTATGAAACTCATGAGAAGTTGCCCCACTTGCAACATAATATACTGTTCTACTGTTATTACAAAAAGATTTTTACTGTAACATATGAATTGTAAAATGAATAAAGTTTGCAGTTGTGACTGCTGATATTATAACATGCTACTAGATCACACAAATTTTGTGGCAGAATAAAACTGGAATGTGTAGAAAATTATTCTGTTAACATTTAACATGTGTTATTTTGTTAATAGCGTCTTCTTATCCCAATCAATATTATCACGAATAACTACTGCTTTCGGTTTACCTGTTCTAGGATCATCTTTGAGACTGTTTCATCAACGTAATTCGCAATACCAACAAAAAATTTTTCATTGATGTAGTACAAAAATGAACTCATCGAGACACGGTTGTTGTAGTGCCACAAAATCATGCGCTATCTTAACTTTGGGGATATGTACAGGTATTGGGGTCAATTGGTATGTAGGGTTAGTTCTATAGGCTATGTGTAAAACTAAAGAGACAGACCTCGTATTATAAAACTACAGGATACGAGTCCTTTATTAACAAGCTTATTTAACTAATTGGTAATTAAGAAGACTACTTTGCAAATTAACTAATTATTTAACTAAATAGGAGAAAACATTTCCAATCAACTTATTAACGTAATGAATAAAATTGAACAATTGTTTCTTTGTTGTATAATTAGATCTTTATTGAAGAAAATTCTAGAATCTGTTTAAATTTCCTTGAAGCTGAACAAATGATTATTTAAAATTTATTAACGTCTTTTTATTAAAGGTCACACTGACCTTTGTAAAGAGAATCACTTTTGAGAAAATAATTATGTTGTAGATTATGTCACATCGGTTTAAACAAAAAAAGAGCACTTTCCGCCGATACGGATAGTAGTATTGAAAATATAGAAAAAAGTTTGGTCGAGTGAACTTTTTGTAAAGAAGTCCGGCACAATAAACCTTGAACAAACGCTTCCAAGCAATATCTGTCCAATTCATTGCTTTTTTTTCTTATTTATCTTCACATTTTGAAATACACGTATATATAATACACAGAAAAAAAATGAAATACTTCACTCAATTCGACACGTAAAATAAATGAGGACGTATAAAGACAAAGTTTCTGGAATAAAAAGTTTAAAAGAAAACAACTTTTTAAGGCATTCCCGTAAAAAAACACTCTTATACAAAAGTTTAGTAGATATAAAGTGCAAGATATGACGTTTTACTCTTCAGGACACTAAAAGGAAATAGTGAAAAACTTTTCTTTGTAATTTGCCAAATTCTGCTTAAAACTGTTTAGAAACGAAACGTGGACACTTTGAAAGTAAACATAATATAAACAGTTATTAATGTAAAACAGAAGCTTTTGAATGATGCCATCGGGGAGCTTAAAATTTGAAATTCTAATTTTCATGATCATACTACAATTTTGAGGCACAGATGTGTTAACTACGAACGACGCGACGCTCAAATTTTATGTTACTAAAATGGTTTCTCTGAATATGAGGTAATAGACGCCATTTCATTAAACTTATAAAGTCTAAATTTATTAATTAATTTGATATATGTCTAAATCTGTATTACTTTAAATTAAATATCTTTCATATTTTACTGCGTCGCAATAACACTTAAATTAATTGGCATTAAAATTAAAAACTAATTTTATGATTTGAAATTAAAGTATTTGTCTGGACGTGTTCAGAACGTTATATTATCATTTTAATCCTTCATTAACAATAAGTTACTACCTGAAGTATTTTCCCGTATTTTCTGAAAATTGCTTAATTCCAAAGTTCTCAACAATACATCGTTTTAATATAATACGAATATGTGTATGTGAGCGTGTGTGCCTATGTATGTGTGTGCGTGTGTGCATATGTGACTGTAAGTGTGCGAGCGTGTACACATGTGTGCGTGTGTACGTGTGTGCGTGTGTACGTGTGTGCGTGTGTGCGTGTGTGCGTGTGTGCGTTTGTGCGTGTGTGGGTGTGTGGGTGTGTGCGTGTGCGCGTCTGTGCGTGTGTGCGTGTGTTCGTGTGTGCGTGTGTGCGTGTGTGCGTGTGTGCGTGTGTGCGTGTGTGCGTGTGTGCGTGTGTGCGTGTGTGTCGTGTGTGTGGTGTGTGCGTGTGGGCGTCTGCGCGTGTGTGCGTGTGTGCGTGAGTGCGTTTGTGCGTGTGTGCGTGTGTCGTGTGTACTGCTGTGCGCGTGTGCGTGTGTCGTGTGTGCGTGTGTGTGCGTGTGTGCGTGCGTGCGTGTGTGCGTGTGTTCGTGTGTTGGTGTGAGCGTGTGTGCGTGTGTCCGTGTGTGCGTGTGTACATTTGTGCATGAGTACATGTGTGCGTGTGTACGTTTGTGCGTGTGTGCGAGTGTGCGTGTATGCGTGTGTGCGTGTGTGCGTGCGTGCGTGTGTGCGTGTGTTCGTGTGTTGGTGTGAGCGTGTGTTCGTGTGTCCGTGTGTGCGTGTGTGCGTGTGTACGTTTGTGCATGAGTACATGTGTGCGTGGGTGTGTGTGTATGTGCGTGTGTGCGTGTGTGTGTGGCGTGTGTGCGTATGTGCGTATGTGCGTATGTACGTGTGTGTCAGTGTGCGTGTGTGAGTGTGTGCGTGTGTGTGTGCGCGTGTGCCTGCGTGCGAGTGTGCGTGTATGCGAGTGTGCGTGTGCGCGTGTGTGCGTGTATGCGTGTGTGCGTGTGTGCATGTGTGCGTGTGTGCGTGTGTGCGAAAGTGCGTGTGTGAGTGTGTGCGTGTGTGCGTGTGTGCGTGTGTGTGTGCGTGTGTGCCTGTGTGTGTGCGTGCGTGTATGCGAGTGTGCGTGTGTGCATGTGTGCGTGTGTGCGCGTGTGCGTGTGTTCATGTGTGCGTGTATGCGTGCGTGCGTGTTTGGGTGTGTGCGTGTGTGTGTGGCGTGTAAGCGTGTGCGCGTGTGTTCGAGTGTGCCCATGTGCGTATGTGCGTGTGTGCGTGTGTGCGCTTCTGCGTGTGTGCGTGTGTGCGTGTGTACGTGTGTGCTTGTGTGCGTGTGTGGGTATGTGCGTGTGTGAGCGTGCGCGTGTGCGTGTGTGCCTGTGTGCGTATGTGCGTGTGTGCGTGTATGCGTGTCTGAGTGTGAGCGTGTATACGTGTGTGGGTATGTGCGTGTGTGAGTGTGCGCGTGTGCGTGTGTGCCTGTGTGCGTATGTGCGTGTGTGCTTATATGCGTGTGTACGTGTGTGCGTATTGGCGTCTGCGCGTATGTGCGTGTGTGCGTGTGTGCGTATGTGCGTGTGTGCGTGTTTGCGTGTGTGTGTACGTGTGTGCGTGTGTGGGTGTGTTCGAGTGTGCCCATGCACGTGTGTGCTTGTGTGCGTGTGTGGGTATGTGCGGGTGTGAGCGTGCGCGTGTGCGTGTGTGCCTGTGTGCGTATGTGCGTGTGTGCGTGTATGCGTGTCTGAGTGTGTGCGTGTGTACGTGTGTGGGTATGTGCGTGTGTGAGTGTGCGCGTGTGCGTGTATGCCTGTGTGCGTATATGCGTGTGTGCTTATATGCGTGTGTACGTGTGTGCGCATGCGCGTGTGCGCGTATGTGCGTGTGTGCGTGTGTGCGTATGTGCGTGTGTGCGTGTTTGCGTGTTTGCGTGTGTGTGTACGTGTGTGCGTGTGTGCGCGTGTGCGTGTGTGCGTGAGTGCATGTGTGCGTGTGTGCCTGTGTGCGTGTGTGCGTATGTGCGTGTGTGAGTGTATGAGTGTGTGCGTGTGTACGTGTGTGGGTATGTGCGTGTGTGAGTGTGTGCGTACGTGCGTGTGTGCGTGTTTGCGTGTTTGCGTGTGTGTGTGTACGTGTGTGCGTGTGTGCGTGTGTTCGAGTGTGCCCATGTACGTGTGTGCTTGTGTGCGTGTGTGGGTATGTGCGTGTGTGAACGTGCGCGTGTGCGTGTGTGCCTGTGTGCGTATGTGCGTGTATGCGTGTCTGAGTGTGTGCGTGTGTACGTGTGTGGGTATGTGCGTGTGTGAGTGTGCGCGTGTGCGTGTGTGCCTGTGTACGTATGTGCGTGTGTGCTTATATGCGTGTGTACGTGTGTGCGTATGCGCGTGTGCGCGTATGTGCGTGTGTGCGTGTGCGCGTATGTGCGTGTGTGCGTGTGCGCGTATGTGCGTGTGTACGTGTGTGCGTGTGTGCGCGTGTGGGTGTGTGCGTGAGTGCATGTGTGCGTGTGTACCTGTGTGCGTGTGTGCATGTGTGCGTGTGTGCGTGTGTACGCGTGTGCGTGTGCGCGAGTGTGCGTATGTGCGTGTGTGCGTGTGCGCGTATGTGCGTGTGTACGTGTGTGCGTGTGTGCGCGTGTGCGTGTGTGCGTGAGTGCATGTGTGCGTGTGTGCCTGTGTGCGTGTGTGCATGTGTGCGTGTGTGCGTGTGTACGCGTGTGCGTGTGCGCGAGTGTGCGTGTGTCCGTGTGTTCGTGTGTGCGTGAGCCCGTGTGTGCGTTTGTGCATGTGTACATGTGTGCGTGGGTGCGTGTGTCTGTGCGTGTGTGCGTGTGTGTGTGGCGTGTGTGCCTATGTGCCTGTGTGCGTGTGTGCTAGTGTGCGTGTGTGAATGTGCGTGTGTGTGCATGTGTGCGTGTGTACATGTGACCGTGCGTGCGCGAACGTGCGCTTGTGCGTGTGCGTGTACGTGTGTGTGTGTGAGTGTGCGTGTGCGTGTGCGCATGCGTGTGCGCGTACGCGTGTGTGTGCGTGAGCGTGAATGCGGGCGGGGATGTGAGCGTGGATGTCGGCGTGGGCGTGGGCGTGAGTATGGTTGTAGGTGTGTGTGTGTGTGTGTGTGTGTGTGTGTGTGTGTGTGTTTGTGTGTGCGTGCGTGGGTGCGTGCGTGCGTTCGTGTGTGCGTGGGTGCGTGTGCGTGCGTGTGCGTGTGCGTGCTTGTGCGTGTGTGGCTTGTCTGTGTGCTGTGTCGTTGGCGAGTGTGCGTGTGTGCGTGCGTGTGTCCGTAGGTGCCTGTGTGCGTGTGTGAGTGTGTGCGTGTGTGCGTGTGCACGTGTGTGTGCGTGAACGCGGGCGGGGATGTGAGCGTGGATGTCGGCGTGGGCGTGGGCGTGAGTATGGTTGTAGGTGTGTGTGTGTGCGTGTGTGCGTGACGTGCGTGCGTGCGTGCGTGCGTGTGTTTGTGCGTGGGTGCGTGGATGCGCGCGCGCGTGGGTGCGTGCGTGCGTGTGTGTGTGTGCGGGTGCGTGCGTACTTGCGTGCGTTCTTGCGTGCGTGCGTGCGTGGGTGTGTGTATGCTAATAAACACAATGACTGCAGAACGATCAAGCTCGTATAACTGAAATTTCGTATTTAGGCTTGATTAAATTTTAGTCGAAAGCCAACGATAGAGAGTTTGTTGGGGCTGTTTGTTGGTTATGATCAAACAATGTGTAAAACGTTTTTCGGGCAAATGAAAATTACCCTTAATTAATTAGGTCTATTTATTGGTATTTTTATGTCTTTGAAATATACGGTTGTTTCTCCGGCGCTGAACTTCTCCCAAAAATTAACCAGCTCCGGGAGAAATGGAAAGGTTTGTACGTATTGTCGTTCTGGACTTATCGTATCCTCGATTGCACGCACACAAGCAATCACGCACGCACTCACGCAGGCACACACACACACACACACACACACACACACTCACACACACACCACACCACAGCCACACACACACACACACGCACACGCACACGCACACGCACACGCACACGACACACGCACACACACACGCACACGCACACGACACACACGCACACGCACACACACGCACACGCCACGCCGCCGCACACGCAACGCACACCACACGCACACGCACACGCACACGCACACTCACGACACGCACACGCACACGCACGACACGCCACACACACACAGCCACGTACACGCACACGACACGCACACGCACACGCAATCACACACACGAAGTACGAAGAGATTCTTTTTCAACTAGTCAGCATCAGGACAGTATCTACCACTTTAAACGAAGTATTTTTTAATTTCATTTACAGTATTGTTAATTCTTTGTAACCTCTAATAATTTTATGTGGTTGAGCTTGCAGTTATATGTGGGGAGAAAACATTTTATGCTCTTTTTCATTTACAATTTCTCGCAGTTTGTTTGTTAACTGCTTGAGAGAGGTGACCGGTGTAGTTCAGTAGCGAACATAGTGGGTATTAGTAAGTATTTAAAGAGTAGAACTCTTGTAACGGGTTTTCGGTGGTGGCAAGTGAAACTTGCCCTCAACGAAATCCAGCACAAAATTAAGACTCGTTTGGAAATGTATTTATTATTTGTATTTATAAGTTACGGTATTTTGTGCTATTGCAATGCCAACTCCTGGGCGCCACACAAAGATTATCTACTGTCCAGGCGGTCTTTGGGTCCACTCCTGAACTTGTGCGGTTTCCAAACGGCTACCTCGGGTTACCCAGTGGAGGATAAATTTATGGTTGAATCCTCACGGTCGAAGATGTACCTACAACCTAATTAATACGGATGGACGGCGGATACGGTAGACAAAGGTCACAGGTCCCCTTGACAAATAAAATTCCTTCACCAATGTTGGATGAAAATGAATGATTCTTAATAAATATTACCTCTGTGAATTTATTTAAATCTCACCAATTACAGATTAACCAAGACGGTGCGCGATAGCAAAGTAATTTTTTGCTAGTTATCGAAACAAATCAACTAGGTTAATTACATAGCAAGTCTTTATTAAGTTTAGTTGGATTAACTAATTGTTAAACTATTATTTACCTCATATCAATTTAAAATATTGCAATTTCGCTACGTTCGCAGTGAGAATGTAGGAAAGAGATAAAAATTTTTGTGAAAGCACTAACCTATATAGACTACGACATTTAAAAGTGGGGAACGGCTGGAAATTCCATAATTTTAACGATAAGGCGACAGCGCAACAATTTATTTTAATTAATATTAAATCAATCGATGAGCTAGTATTTATTTCAACGGACTAAAACTATTATTTGTAAAATCATAAAGCGATTGATATAAAATTCGGCCAATTTCTATTAATAAAAATACCCAACGGTTTAATTAATAATTAGTAACACTTCTATCAACTCAAAATCATATAATTCCAGAAGCTGATTATTCTTTGACATTTCTGTCGGTGTCCGCATTATTTAAAATACATAAAATGTTACACAATAGTAAAATATTACATTCCTTTCATTGTAGTTGATATTCACAGAAAGTATTGGAAATTTAACTTTACTCATTTATATTAAAACTATTATTCAACAATGCAATTTTTACTAACTAAATTAACTAATTTATGAGGACGGTATTAATTATTACTTGTTTATTTTAATTTAAAACCCTCTTAATTAGATTGATCGGATTTTACAGTCAATTCGATTGCTTTGGTTTCTTCTCATCTCTAATATTAATATAAAAGGTTTTGAATGTAATTTCCATTTAACATGTGTGTTTGAATATAAACTGTATTACTACTTATCAAGTTTTAATTTCGGAATAACAAAAAGAAAACTATTATTTATATTAACGGTTGTTTATAGTACTTGATAAGTTTTAATTTTGAAAGAAAGAAAAATTTCTATTTACAATTAATGGCTATCTTTAAATTTTCTTCTTATTAATATTCAACGGTGCATAATTAATTAATTTACGGACTTAATTATTGTTTGTTATTAGTGAAGTAAAACGAAACTAATCTTCACACTCTTTCTAACATTATTCTCTTGGCATACGTTAATTCAAAAATCTTATATCGTCAGAGCGGCACTATAGTGGTATATTTGTACGGGAGTTTGTCTTAAGCAGTTCTTATCCGTATAACTAGAATATAATGTGTAGCTCACAATAAATTTGAAATGGAAACATAACTACTTTTATCAAGTACGATAGTACTTTTATGAGTACGAACAATCATTTAAACCATCTTGGTTATTTAAAACGGGTACTTAACATTATACACCAATATAGTTAATAACATATTAGACATCATCAAATGTTCGTTGGGCCACGATAATGTAATCAAAACTTATAAATTAAACAAGTCTCTTACTTCAGATGTAAACGAGTTAATCTAAATTTTCTGCTATTTTTGTGTTTAATATTTGACATACTGTAATGTAACCAATACGCGTATTAGTTTATCTTTGTTCTCGATTACCATTCACCTTTACTGTATTCCACAATTTATGTTTGCTTTACACGTCAACATCTCTACCCTCCTATTTGTGGATAATGAAACTGCACTTGTTCCTTAATCTAAGGTAATTCGGTATCATGAACTGCCCTTGCCACTCTTTAGGTTATTACGCGTTAAAAAGGCGATATTCGTTCCACAAAACTAATGTTCTATTGTTAACTTGTTTCATATATGCCTAATATTATATTATCGTTAAACAGTAGTTTATCATCGCACAAAAAGTTTCCGTTGCTTTGCAAAGGCTCCTCGTTAACTAGGGCTTTTAACTTTAATGTATTAATTATAAACAGTTTATTAAATTTGTTGAAGTATTTAATTTCAAACCTTTTATTTCTTTATAAAGACAGAACATTTCCGTCACATTTAATTTATTTTATCCAATAAACGAATTCTTGTACCATCCGCTAAGTTGACCTACGTAGACGAAAAAGTGACGTAACCCTAGTCAGAAGACTCAATAATTCGCTAGCGGAGTGCTTTTATTCAGTCCCAGTCATAAAAGGTAATTTTTCGTGGTTAAATTTGAGTTTATCCAATAATATTATTTGATACGGTTGACATGTGTTTCCATTCCTATCGGGTTTAATCCCGCAATCGATAGGGATTTCGTCAATATTAGTTTAAATTAAGAAAAATATTATGTAGGTAATGTATTGATTTAATATTTCTTAAAAGAATAGTAAACCCTTTTTACATGTCAACCGTTTTAATAATCACCTTAAATTATTAAATTTCTCTTTAAAGCAATAACTATGTATGTCTCTGTGGAGGAACTGTTGGGTGCTTATCCTTTACACGAGCGGCGCGGTTCAAACATGGCTGAGGTAGTTTGTGTGTTTGTGTGTTCGTGTGTTCGTGTGTTCGTGTGTTCGTGTGTTCGTGTGTTCGTGTGTTCGTGTGTTCGTGTGTTCGTGTGTTCGTGTGTTCGTGTGTTCGTGTGTTCGTGTGTTTGTGTGTTTGTGTGTTTGTGTGTTTGTGTGTTTGTGTGTTATTGTGTGTTTGTGTTTTGTGTGTTTGTGTGTTTCTGTATTTGTGTTTGTGTTTGTGTCTTTGTGTGTTTGTGTGTTTGTGTGTTTGTGTGTTTGTGTGTTTGTGTGTTTGTGTGTTTGTGTGTTTGTGTGTTTGTGTGTTTGTGTGTTTGTGTGTTTGTGTGTTTGTGTGTTTGTGTGTTTGTGTGTTTGTGTGTTTGTGTGTTTGTGTGTTTGTGTGTTTGTGTGTTTGTGTGTTTGTGTGTTTGTGTGTTTTTGTTTGTGTGTTTGTGTTTGTGTGTGTGTGTGTGTGTGTGTGTGTGTGTGTGTGTGTGTGTGTGTGTGTGTGTTGTGTGTGTGTGTGTGTGTGTGTGTGTGTGTGTGTGTGTGTGTGTGTGTAAGCACCCTTTTCTGGATGAGAGCAGGTTTCTTTGAAGGATAGCTTACTAATTACCACTATGTGGATTTTGTGTTAACCTCGGTTAGTCAGGGAATTTAGGGGTGGATTTTTTTTTCTTTTAGACTCATATAACCATTAAACAATGCCGTACCCAGGTTTAATACATATATTTAAACAAACTCTTAATTATATTAATAAATAAAAGTAATAAAATAAAAGTAATAAATAAAAAGTATTCTGGTAAAATAAACTTAAAAATGGGTGTTCAGCGCCTGGTCTGTGGGCAGCCCACCATACATCAACGTGAGCCTGGCTTCGTCGACGCTGTAGGTGGTAAATTCCTCGGTTTGGTACTTGCGGTACAGGGGTCGCCTGTGAGTCGATGTCGGTTGGTAAAATCTCTGTAAATCAACCGCGTTATAATACAGTATTTAAAACAACTAAATAAATGGTGGATTTTGTTTATTTCTAAACAAATTATAAAGTGTTCAGGTGAAAATAATACAAGGGTGTGTGTGCAATTTCAAGGAGGATTACTGGGTTTTTGCCAGGTAAGTTTATTCTGATTTATTATATTTTGTGTTTAAGAAAATGTTTTTGAAGTGAGGTTAAAGCGTAATTCAAATTTATATCAGGGACTGGCTCTTTATTACTTATACTTCTTAAGTAACGTTTTGCAATACGGAACAGGTTAAAGAAATAGCAGGACCTACACTGGGTTTTGGTATTTACACGATTTGTGTTAATACAAATTCGTGTTAGGCAACGGTTGTGTGTTATGTGTTTAATTTTTGGGGTTTGTACACACGGTCTAAGAGAAATACTAATTCTAATTAACTATAAATACTATATACAATTTAATAGGTACAAGGGGTTATTCAATGTTTTGGAATTCGCAATTTACGGTTTGAAATGTTTATGTCATGCAGGAATATTTTCAACCATGTGTTGTTGAAAATATTGATAAGAGTTCATTCACTACTTTACAAGGTAACGCGACCTTCGCTTTATTGGTATAAAGAGGATGATTCTTTACACTAATCAAATGTGAATACGTATTTGCGAAATTGGGTCTTCCCTTTTTATTTTCTTTAAGAATATCTATCTTAAAGTTTTAATTGTTAAAGCAGAATAAATTGCTTTATTCTAATTAATGTAATTGATTTCTTATTGTGAAATAGAATTTCTTTTACTTTTGAAGTAAAACGTAAAATTTACTTTTAGTTGTATAAATGTAATATTTTACACAATTCAGGTTGGTTTTCGGTAACAATTTGGATTGGATATTCAGGTGTACTTTTGTGATATACAGGGGGAGTAAATTACAAGTGTTGATAGCCAAGCAGGGAGCTCGAGCTAAATCAACAAATTCTAGTGATTCTATTTATTCAAAGCTGTAACGGACGCTTCGAATATATAGAATTATATACAGGAGGTTCAGGATATATTGGTTGTTCGTTTATAATTTCGTTAATAGCCAAGCCAATGGGCTCAATAGTCTAAATTAACGAATCTTAGAGATCCTATTTATTCAAAGTTATAATGGACACTGTGAATATATAGAACTTTATACAGGGGGGTTCAGGATGGGATTTGTTTAGGATATCGTTAATAGCCAAGCCAGCGTGCTCAATAGTCTAAATTAACGAATCTTAGAGATCCTATTTATTCAAAGTTATAACGGACACTGTGAATATATAGAACTCCATACAGGGGGTTCAGGATGGAATTGGTAAATTGCCGTTTCTGAGGTTATAGCGCGTGTTGTGGGAAACCAGACGTTGCTTAAAACCCTCATTTACTAGAAGAAACCCTATATTAATCCTGGTGACCGCCGGTGTTAACCAGTCAATCTACCGAAGATCAGTACAATACGCAAAACCTCTTTGACGTCAATTACTTACTTAAGGATGGTTGGTTAATAGGAATTTCTAGGTATTACAACTATTTTCATAAAAATCGGTTATACTTCGGAGTATTTGAATTCTATTTAAATTTAATTGAAATTGCTTTAAGAGCTGGTCAGGTGGTTATGTTCTCGAATAGAGAATTTCAGGTGTAATAAATTACAAACGTAAAGGCAGGCGAGTATTTGCAGAGAATCGTTCTACAAATAGAATTTTTTTATTTATTGCTTTAAGAACTGTTCAGGCGGTTATGTTCTCGAATAGAGAATTTCAGGTGTAATAAATAAATTATTACAAACAGGCAGGCAGGAGAGTATATTTGCAGAGAAGCGTTCTACAAATAGAAGTCTCAGGTGTAATAATAAATTATTACAAACAGGCAGGCAGGAGAGTATCTGTAGAGAAGCGTTCTACAGACACAACTTTCAGGTGTAATAATAAATTATTACAAACAGGCAGGCAGGAGAGAGAGTGTTTGTAGAGAAGCGTTCTACAACACAATCCAAAGGAAATGTTAAAGTTTTCGCTTATAAACCTTGCGAATGAGTGGGGTTTTAGGTAGGAAAATCGCAACGATTCTGCACATCGTGAAAGGGGGTACCGGTGCGCACGCAAAAGTGCTGATTATTTACATTTATTTGGAACTGGAATAAAATGAATTATTATTAAAACATTATCTTAATAATTTTTATACAAATAATAATTAATTTATCTTACCCACATTCTGGCTCATTACATGTGTATGTGTGTGTTTGTGTGAGTTTGTGTGTGTTTGTGTGTTTGTGTGTTTGTGCGTTTTTGTATTTGTGTGTTCGTGTGTTCGTGTGTTCGTGTGTTCGTGTGTTCGTGTGTTCGTGTGTTCGTGTGTTCGTGTGTTCGTGTTCGTGTGTTCGTGTGTTCGTGTGTTCGTGTGTTCGTGTGTTCGTGTGTTCGTGTGTTCGTGTGTTCGTGTGTTCGTGTGTTCGTGTGTTCGTGTGTTTGTGTGTTTGTGTGATTGTGTTTGTGTTTTGTGTGTTTGTGTGTTTGTGTGTTTGTGTGTTTCTGTATTTGTGTGTTTGTGTGTTTGTGTGTTTGTGTGTTTGTGTGTTTGTGTATTTGTGTGTTTGTATGTTTCTGTGTTTGTGTGTTTGTGTGTTTGTGTATTTGTGTGTTTATATGTTTGTGTGTTTGTGTGTTTGTGTGTTTCTGTGTTTGTATATTTTTGTGTGTTTGTGTGTGTGTGTGTGTGTTGTGTGTGTATGTGTGTGTATGTGTGTGTTTGTGTGAGTTTGTGTGTGTTTGTGTGTTTGTGTGTTTGTGCGTTTGTGTGTTTGTGTGTTTGTATGTTTGTGTGTTTGTGTGTTTGTGTATTTGTGTGTCTGTGTGTTTGTGTGTTTGTGTGTTTGTGTTTGTGTTATTGTGTGTTCGTGTGTTTATGTGTTTGTGTGTTTTTTGTGTTTGTGTGTTTGTGTGTTTGCGTATTTGTGTGATTTGTGGATGAGGTTAGAGGAAAGCCAGGCGTAGTAGGCCGCGTCAAACTTTGCCGAATGTAGTAGAATGTATGATAAAAGAAAGAAAGAAAGGGAGACAATGTGTGAATCTTGCGGAAGCTAGAGAGGTATGCGGACATAAGAAATATTGGAGAAAGATTGTGAGTGAAAAATAAATAAGAGGCAGGGATTTTTTTGCCTACCCCGAAAAGGAGTGGCGTGAATGTTAAGTTAAGTTACATGAAAAACGGTTCGTTTTGCTGTATAGGTCAATTTGGTCTGGTGGACGCTAAAATAATTGACAGCTGTGTCTCTTTGCAGAATTAGGATATTCTGCATACTGAATTATTTTTTAGGTACACATTACGCCTCTAAATTTTTAAGTTCGTACTTTTTTTGTTTTTAACTATCTTCAATTCCATTTTATTTTCTTATTAATCATTTTCCGATAAATTCCTCTTCTTTATGCAAGTCACACCTATTATGAAAAAAAGTTTATGTGCGTCCACTACAAATACAAAAGCTTATGCCCATAGGACAGTATCTTATTAGGCAATTCTCCTTTGTGACACATTTTTACCCAATAATTTCAATAAAAAATCCCACCTAAATGTCACTTCTGTTGTTGGCGAATTTGTTCATCTGTTGTAATGTTTTTGTTATCTTGTTAGTTCACATGACGTCACCTCTTATTTTTGATTAACGATTAATTAATACCAACAATAAACATAACAGCAGTTAAAATATTTCATTTATGAATTAAATAATTTATATATAAAAATTTTGTTTGTTCAAATTCAGTGTAAATTATTATTTTTTATATTTTAACAATTCTTTCTGATCTAATGCTGAACTTAAATGAGGTTACGCTTTAAAATCGGCTTACCTCATTGATTACCGTGTAACTGTAACGGTAAGTTAACAAAACTCTTTACACCACACCGTTGATCGAAGAAGCATTTATGCACTACCTCGCTACAGAGGAAAGGGGAAAACAAAATAGAACAGAATCCTTAAGTCACACAGTGAGGGCCAGATAATACGATACAAAACCAAGAAAAAAAAGTTGTAGTGTAAGTACAGGTACAGGCGATGTGGGATGTACACACCACAAGATCGATTAAATTAAAGGATTCGTAATTATCTATCCTGTTAATACATTAAATCGTAATTCATAACTATCCCTCCTATTGTGTTCGGGTCAATATGATCCAATCGTATTCTTCTAATGTGCATAATTCGTCAATTTCATTGCCACTGATTGCCTTTTATTCTATTACCCTAATAACGGTGTACCTAGATTCATATTAGAAAATTAGAATTAGTTTTTTTAAATGCAATTGCACTGTGTTTGGGTCTATATGACCCGGTGATATGTGTGGTTCAAATTAGAAGAACTAGAAGCAGATTATTATCATAGACGAACACATTTTTTTAGTTTTGTATTCTTTTCATAAATATAAATAACCTACATAGTATTGCCACATTATTGCGCAATATTGCGCAAATTGCATGCGTTATTTGGGTACCGGTAAACAAGTTTATTCCTGTTGTGACTTGTCTGTGGCTCCGCGTATTTATGCAGCAAGTGAGCATCTGTGTGTTAGTTTCGTAGTAAATATCAAGCTTGATGCTATACTCTAATAAGAAATACTTAACAAATGAAGTTTATTATTGAGTAAGAGAGTGCTTACGGATAGTTAACTTGAGAAACTTTTGTGTGTTTCTGATAGTGATTCTAATGCTTCTGAAGAAGAATACAATTTTCTCAAAACCAAAATATATAATAGCGAATCGGATGATGAAGTGGAAGGTTATCATCAGCAAATATTATTTCGTTGATTCCTGGGACAACACGGTATGCTACGTCGCGAATAATTTATATAAAATCCGCGTACATCTTATATTTCACACCCAAAATTGTAAACCTAATTATGAAAATGTCAAATTTAGAAGGCAAAAGACTTTGTGGCCACACGTTTCAAGAACTAACATTAGTTGAACTAGAAGCATATTTTGGCCTACTGTTTCTAGCTGGAGTGTATAAATCTGGCAACAGTTAGTCTGTGGGATGGAAATGTAGGTCGTCCAATATTCAGAGCAACGATGTCCCTACAACGACTTCCTGTAATTGCACGAATAATTCGGTTTGCCGATAAAAAAAACTCGACCACAACGCCGCCAAACTGATAAATTAGCTCTCATGCGGGACCTAAGCTCTATAACATTCACGAAAATGTAACAGTAGATGAGGAACTGTTAATTTTTAGAGGCCGTTGTCCTTTTGGACAGTACATCGCGAAAAATCCTGCTAAATACGGAGTTAAGATTTGGTTTTTATGTGATTCTGTAACTGCTTATGCATATAACATACAAGTTTTGTGACCTACCGAATTGGCGGGAGCACAAAATAAAATTATCTTAGTTTTAAGGGGTGGTGGGTAGCTAAAAATATTTACTGTACTTTCCTCCGGCTAGTAGTCTTGTCGTGAGTAAGGGCTTGAAACCAATAATAATAAAACAAGAAAAAATGTTCTAATCAATGAATTTAATGTGATGTGAATGATGTTGATTTGTAGAGGCGTGGCTTGTCGGGCGGCTTCCTTAAGGGTATTGGTCCACATATTTAATAGTTGATCAATTTCTTCTACTTTTTTCAGGCTAACCTTTAAGTTTGTGTTTTGGTTGTCCCATTTTGGTTGTCCTCGCAGGGTATCTCAGTTATTAGCAAAGATACAGAGATGCGGTTTTCGCGAACGTTGGCTACTTTTTTGTGAAACGAAAGATGACACAAACATAATTACTCTAGCTCTTCTCATTTTTGAGATACAGGGCGTTTTTGAAAAAGTTGCATTTTGAGACAGCCCCCGTATCTCAGCTATACGATAACTTATAGAAAAAGTGAAAAGTGTTATATAATTTTTTCCGTAGAATGCAGTGCTGTTTTCAGAATGAGTATACGGGGTCAGGTCAAAAAGTTATCGGGATCAACTTCATTTTTTTTAAATGGGACACCCTGTCTATTTTCTCATAATTAAATTTCTCTTGTTCTATGCATTTCAAATATATATATAACAATTATCACTTATTTTGATAAATAGCGTGGTATTTCAAATTATTAACTGAATTTCTTAGTAGGCTTTGAATTCGTAATCTTCTATTGTTTTTTTTTTTTGTGCCTAATATAGAAAACCATCATTATGTAATTATATGTCATTGAAGAAGATACAAATTTCGGCAAAATAATTTATTTTATTTCCAGAATTGTTGATTTGAAACTCATATAAATATTGGATGTATTTATTTATAAATTTAGAGACAAACGAAAATAAGAAGAATTAAAATTTTATAAATATTGCTCAATTTGCTGACCATTATGGTCAAGACAAATCCTACATCTCCGAAGAATTTCTTGAATGGATCTTAATAAAAATAGGGGTCTTAAACGTAGTTCTTCAAAGGCTTCTCTTGTAGCATTCATCAAAGCTTCTTGAGTTTCATACCGTCTTTGATGAATTTTATTTTTAAGGTAGCCCCACAAAAAAAAAATCTAAAATTGATAGGTCTGGGGACCTTGATGGCCAATTAACTGGTCCATTGTTACCAATCCAATGGTTTTGAAACATTGTATTGAGGTAATCTCTTACTAGTCTTGCATTGTGGCAAGGTGCCCCGTCTTGCTGAAAATAAACCTCTCTTATCTGGGCTAACGGAATATCATCAATCAATTCTGGAAGGCAAATGTCCAAAATTTCCAAATATCGTTGATGGTTCAAATTGCCTTCAAACATGTAAAATGTTAATCTGCCTCCTAAAATGAAACAGGACACATTGAACCCAAACCTGCCTTGCTGCTGACGGATCACGGTAACATGCCGATTTTCGTTAGACCAGAAACGATTCGTTGCACGATTGTAAATTCCGGCGGAGCTTATATGGCTTTCATCCGACCATATAACTAAACGACCAAAATTACCATTTTCTTCACTTTTCTGAATATACCATCTACAGAAATCGACACGCAATTGAGCATCACCCGGATGCAAGTGGTGGATGACTTGAGGTATATATGGTTTATAATGGTATTTTTTAATATTTTGATACTTTCGTTTTTGAAATGCCCACCGATTCTTCTATTTTTCTGCAAGACGTATCATTTTCGTTAACAGTGACCTCTGCAAGGACATTTATTTCATTATTTTCTTCGTTTTCTTTTCTATATGTTTTGGCGCGTGGCCTTTCAAACGATCCGTGATTTTCCAAATTTTGTTTTAACCTAATGAATGTTTTTTACACGGTTGCCTTCTTTCCGGAAATCTATAATATTCACATTTTATTTAACTCAAATGATGACTAACATTCCAGTAAATATAAATACCTTTCAAAATATATTTCCTTCGCTTGCTCTGCATTAAAATTTGTTTGGTAATAAACCCCAATCATATCTAATTTCTCATAGTTCTCGCACCCTAAATTATTCGCCATGGTTTGAAACTTTGTAAAATTCAAAATAACGAAAAGAATATTGAAAACTTTACTAACAATAAGGATCTCAACAACCAACAAATTTGCAAATATTGACAAATGTCAAAAAATGAAGTTGCCATGGTAAAACAATTGCAGTACCAAAGGCCACTAACAAATCCAGTTAATAATTTGAAATACTGCGCTATTTGTATAAAAAATGATGAATGCTATACATATTTGAAATGCTTAGAACAAGGAAAAGTTAATTATGAGAAAATAGACAGGGTGTCCCATTTAAAAAAATGAAGTTGATCCCGATAACTTTTGACCTGACCCTGTATACTCATTCTGAAAACAGCACTGCATTTTACGGAAAAATTATATAAAGAACACTTTTCACTTTTTCTATAAGTTATCGTATAGCTGAGATACGGGGCTGTCTCAAAATGCAACTTTTTCAAAAACGCCCTGTATCTCAAAAATGAGAAGAGCTAGAGTAATTATGTTTGTGTCATCTTTCGTTTCACAAAAAAAGTAGCCAACGTTCGCGAAAACCGCATCTCTGTATCTTTGCTAATAACTGAGATACCCTGCGAGGACAACCAAAATGGGACAACCTGTACAGTTTATATATATATATATATATATATATATATATATATATATATATATATATATATATATATATATATATATATATATATATATATATATATATATATATATATATATATATATATATATATATATATATATATATATATATATATATATATATAGTTGTAAATGGTTTAGCTTAGTTAATGTAATTAGGTTAAGATAGATCTTAAATTCTTAGGTATAAATTGCAAAGAAAGGTTTATTAGGTCGAATAGGTGAATGATATGTGTAAATGTGAATTTATTCGAGTGAGCGTAGGTATGTTGTTTATTATTCCTTTTTTGTGATTTGAGGCCTTTATGTTAGTGGCCTTTAAGTGTAGTGCTTTATTTTTTTATCTCCGATAAATCGAATTGCTTTGATTTAACCAATTAATCAATATCAATTTAAATGTTGTAGGTAGCCTAGATCCACAATTTATTTATTAAATAATAATTGCATACCACAACTAGCACAAATTTTAGAAGAATCCCGATATGAGAAAATTCTTGTCTAATCCAATTGTTATCCTTATCTCCCTTTTGGTACGTATGATAAATGATAAGAGTTTTGAAGAATTTGAAAAATATGAAAATTAGGATGGTAAAGACATCTATAGGAGCGATTAGGAAAGTTATGAATTGGACACTTACAGGGAACCTATAATTAATTAAACACGTCACAGTTTACCTCGGGACAAAGAAGGTGAACCTCCAGAGGGATTGGCCAAGGTAAAAGAGTTGTGCTAGATCTTACTTATGGTCTAAAAGGTCAAAACGTAACGTGTGATAAATTTTTTACCTCGTACGATCTGGGACAGATACCATTGAAAATAAAAACAACCATGCTTGGCGGGGCAGTATACGCAAAAATAAGCCTGAATTGCTAGCCGCATTGGTCTGCAACAGGAAATAAGTTCTTTCTTCAAAATTTTGCTTTACCAAGCACACTACGATAGATTCCTGTATTCCATAACGGAATCAAAATGTTACGCTCATAAGCACCATACACCACGATAACGGAGTGTGTAACCAAGATCATAAAAAGCCGTTTATGACTTTAGATTACAACAAAACTAAAGGTGCTGTAGACACGATAGACAAGTTAATAATAATAAATAATAATAATAATAACATACATATGCAGACGGCAAACTAAAATATGGCAAATGACTATATTTTACAATATCATGGACGTTTCAACTTTCAACGCTTATGTTCTGTGGTGCGAAGTAACTTCAACCTGGAATGTTGGAAAACTTACAAAACGGCGACTATTTCTTAAAAAACTGGGTAATTCCTTGATCATTTCATTATTGCAAGAAAAAAACGTGTCCCTCGAAGTATTCCTGCAGCTGAAATGGTTATAAAGTCACGTTCTTCAACCAGTATTGCCGAGTAAGGGAACAATCAACCACAACCAAGCGTAAAAGATGTAATTTTTGTCCTTCTTCGAATGATAATAAAACTAATATTGTATGTTGTAATTGCTTAAAATATACGGTGATTCAAAAAGCGCGCCGGTTTGAATTATAACAAAAAACAAAGTTTATTTTAAAAATCATTTACAAAAGACAAAGCTGTTAAACAAACCTTCCCAATTTAGGAATGGAAAATCATATCGGGAATATGTCCTCCTCTGCTTTGCTGGCATGCCAAAACTATCTTCCTGAAATTGTTGATTACAGCTTCACAAACTTGCACGTCGATTTCGTTGATAACTGGTCGAATTTCTTCCTTTAACTCGCGGATGTCTCGGAGTTTATTGACATAAACCAATGATTTGACATAACCCCAAAGAAAAAAAATTGCATGGGATTAAATCACACGACCTTGGTGGCCGTCGTCCTTCTGTTGTCTTCTCAGAATCCAGTCAACAAATTCTCGTCTCCTTTGGTGATCGGGCACCTTAAGTTCGTGGGTTAATAGGATTTTGTAGGTATGGTAATGAAGATCCTTCACAAGAATAATACCTTATGCCCAATTGTTGGGGACGACGTCGAACCAATTTCTGTGTGCTATTATTGACACTATCACGAACTACAGCAATGTTTTCAACAGATCGGCTAGATCTAGGATGACCAAAATTTTTAATGTTGAGTGTGGATCCTGTTTCAATAAACTTCGTCATAAGTCTGCGCACTGTTGATTCATTCGGAGCTTCATTACGCCCGAAAATCGCACGAAGTCGTCGGACAGTTTCTGGAAAACTTTCTCCGTTTTGAGAAAACGTTTTCACGATTAACACACGTTCTGTAGAAAAGCGTTCCATTTTGACACAGAATGAAATCGGAATATTAGCAGATGTCAACTTTATAAACAACTATGTTGCTTAGCAACAAACAACAAAATGGCGATCGATTTAAAACCGGCGCGCTTTTTGAATCACCCATTACCTATGTAAAGCTCATGTATATTACTACTGTCAAGACTGTCAGAAATAAATGTGTATACCTAACTACTACGTTTTTCAGATGTTCTTTACATAACATTTATAATAATATGTAATAAAAATAAAATAACGTAATGAAATGTAATAAATATTAAATACTACATCTTATTTCTTATTATCATTTACTGTTATATCAATTTAACGACAATAAAACGACAACTATAGGCTCCCGTGTCATAATGACCCGAAAACATTAAGTGAAACCAAAATGTTAACATAATAGGAGAGCTATCTGGGACAACTTTTTGATTAACAGAGTTTTACCAACTTTAGTAAACAAAAAATAATTTTATAACACATCTTGTGAAACCCAATTAAATGGAGAGAACATACAATTTTGAAAGCGTTATCGAAACGTATAGATTTGTATAAATTAAATACAAAAATACACCATAAATAATCCAAAAAGATAAGTATTTTAAATATGTGTAATAATGTAAATATACAAAAAATTTCAATTTGCAAGTAAAAAACCTGTGTGCAGATAAATTTTTCTAGAGAACCACGTAGCGCCAAAGATTTACATTTTTTCGTTTCTCAAAAGCCCGTAAGTTGTGATCGGCATTTTCGAAATCCCCACAAACATTCATTTGAAAAGGAATTGTAATGGAGGAAATAGTAAATATGTTGAACCATTTCTAACGATACTTATCAATGTTGATCTGGTTTTACTTTAGGTACCGAATGCACATAAAGATTCTTTCTGCTGCTTTTTAATATATTTTAATACTTTGTTTAAGGGTTTTATGAGTGTAATAGTGACACGTGCAGATATTGATTAAGATTTGAGCCAAATTTATGACGTTGCAAGTGTGAAATAGACGGGACAGGATGCTTTAGATTAAAGGGATTTATGTATGTTTTATTACTTGAATAAAGGACAAGGACCCGGCTACCCTCTTAAAGTTTGAAGTTCACATTTGCTTACTTCTAGATTATGTCAAACGTAAAATATATTTTTGGCTCAAGTTTAATGCGTCGTGCCACGTGGTTGTAAAATTTATTGTGATGGGTTATAATACAGAAGGTTTATATCCTCAAACGGAACATTTCTTGTTCTATTGTTGTTCAGGACTCAGCTCTATGAACTTCTTTGGATATATTCTACGACTGGATGAGCCGCTTTGTTAATTTTATACCGCAGTTCACCATTGTGTTACAAATTAAATGATGGTCCTTCATTCCATTACGTAATTTTATTGTTCCCATTACTTAACTTTTATATTCTTGCTGACATCTTTAGAAACATTCACCTCTCATGAAGCGACAAAAAGTTATGAGCTTACAGTTGCAGCTTGTAATTTTTAACGCAGCTTTAGATAGATGATATCTTTTCAAACTTCCATTTATAAGTTTGTTAAGCGCAATAAAATTAATTGCTAAAGTTTTCAGACTCTACCCCTTTACTAACAAACCTTCTGTAAATCGGATTTTTGCCTTTTACCATTTTTTCTAATAAAGAAAACAACACGTTTACTGTTATTACTATTTTTCCCGCTCATTTATATTTGAGAGTGATGTTTTTCGTTAAACCTTCTCTGTGAATAATTCAGGAAATGAAGTTGCAAAAGTAATTAAATCTGAAAAGTGGTTTGGTATAAAAATGTCTTATTTTATTACGCATCTTTTAAGTGTGTAAACATTTTCAAGACAAACGAGTTTACACCCTTGTCAATCAATTTTATCTTCCGAGGGAATTCGTCCCTCTTTTAACTTATTTAGTCTTTTTGACATCGTATACTTCTTATGAATAAACCTAAGATTTATCGTAGTACCATTGATTAACAACTTGTTAATCAATGATAGCACTGTATGATACATAAGTTAACAGACATGTTTGTTTTTAATATAGGTTGGTATTGCTTAGGAATCAGGTATATAATTAACTTCTGGGTATTGGTGAAATCTCATTTCACCAAAGTGGGATAACTCTGCTACACTATTTCTCCTTGCTCGATTTTGATAATATTGCCAATATTTTCATACATTAGTATCATGCATTGATCATTTACAAATAAAATGTCATAAGCCCATGTATAAAATCAAAGAAACGAAACAATTATTTTTAAATAATTTTTAACCCTAAGTCTGACAATTATGTTTTCTGCACATCTTCTTTCTCTTTATAATTGTTATTTTACGCATTACACAATTTACAGTTACTTCTTGTTGAACCTTATTCTCTACGATGCCGCAGTTTTGTTTGTTGGTATTGCTTATCGGAGACATGAATGTGTCAACCATTAAAATTTTTTATTCTAAAAGAGATGTTTTTATTCTGAGTAGCCAATCCTGTCAAGTTCTAGGATTAATATTAAAGTTTTGTTTAGAAGGGCTATAAGTACACTGGTCTGCTGCGTTTCAGGTATTCAAATTAAAGGACCCTGTTTAACTCAAATAGTTTATGTTTATGTTTTATGTTTATGCTGTTTAGGTAATTTGATAAGTATGATTGGTAAACAATATTCGCGCCTATTTTACAATATCCAAATGTTTAATTTTTTATTGATTATCTAAATGCGGCATAAATGTCGGATTAATAGGTGCCCATCATCAAACATGGTTGGTAAACGAAACTTCAGTTATTCACCATCCCGCGTTGCGGAATTCGGTGTAAATTTTAATATCATTCTAATTATGTGAGAAAACAAATGTTTTGAAAATAATCTGCGTAAGTAATTTAGTCTGAAAAGTGCTTATTTGTAACGTGAATAGCTCTATTCTGATTTTTGTCAATTATTGTTGTGGGATGCAGTTACGTTCCTTTCGGAACCTAACGTCAACATGCAAATCGATAACAAACAAGCTCAAACAGTTAAGAGTTTAATTATTTAAATTGAGACATTAACTTTTCACCATTTCTGTAAATCCTATTTAGTCGAAGTAAATAGCTGATGAGGTTCATTTAACTCAACCGGTCTAACCCGAAGAATTTGTATTAAAGGTATCAATTAGTTTATTTACTTGGAGTTACATATTGATTTAATGGCTATTGTGTACGGAATTATTTATAAACAAGGTGTCATCCACAGCATTTCCCGCACTTGATTTTATGCTCATTTATCTATATCGTAGGTAACCATAAACTTTAGACCACTAAGCTTCCAACGACCTGCCATAAACCGAAATTAGTTATGTGGCGAGCTGTTAGCAAATATGGAGGTGTTTTCGCAAAGATAATTAATATCGAGGTTTCAACGAATTTGCAAGTTTTTCGGGATTTGAAAGCATCCAAAACATGACCATGTGTATGTGTGTGTCTGTGTGTCTGTGTGTCTCTGTGCTTGTGTGTCTGTGTATCTGTGTGCCTGTGTGCCTGTGTGTCTGTGTGTCTGTGTGTCTGTGTGTCTGTGTGTCTGTGTGTCTGTGTGTCTGTGTGTCTGTGTGTCTGTGTTTCCATGTGTCTGTGTGTCTGTGTGTCTGTGTGTCTGTGTGTCTGTGTGTCTGTCTATCTGTGTGTCTGTGTGTCTGTGTGTCTGTGTGTCTGTGTGTCTGTGTGTGTGTGTCTGTGTGTCGTGTGTCTGTGTCTGTGTTCGTGTGTCTGTGTGTCTGTGTGTCTGTGTGTCTGTGTGTCTGTGTGTCTGTGTGTATGTGTGTCTGTGTGTCTGTGTGCCTGTGTGCCTGTGTGCCGTGTGCCTGTGTCTGTGTGTCTGTGTGTCTGTGTGTCTGTGTGTCTGTGTGTCTGTGTGTCTGTGTGTCTGTGTCTGTGTCTGTGTGTCTGTGTGTCTGTGTGTCTGTGTGTCTGTGTGTCTGTGTGTCTGTGTGTCTGTGTGTCTGTGTGTCTGTGTGTCTGTGTGTCTGTGTGTCTGTGTGTCTGTGTGTCTGTGTGTCTGTGTCTGTGTGTCTGTGTGTCTGTGTGTCTGTGTGTCTGTGTGTCTGTGTGTCTGTGTGTCTGTGTGCTGTGTGCTGTGTGTCTGTGTGTCGCTGTGTGTCTGTGTGTGTGTTCTGTGTGTCTGTGTGTCTGTGTCGTGTGCTGTGTGTCTGTGTGTCTGTGTGTCTGTGTGTCTGTGTCTGTGCTGTGTGTCTGTGTGTCTGTGTGTCTGTGTGTCTGTGTGTCTGTGTGTCTGTGTGTCGTGTGTCTGTGTGTCTGTGTGTCTGTGTGTCTGTGTTGTTCTGTGTGTCTGTGTGTCTGTGTGTCTGTGTGTCTGTGTCTGTGTTCTGTGTCTGTGTGTCTGTGTCTGTGTGTCTGTGTGTCTGTGTGTCTGTGTGTCTGTGTCGTTGTGTGTCTGTGTGTCTGTGTGTCTGTGTGTCTGTGTGTCTATGTGTCTGTGTGTTTGTGTGTCTGTGTGTCTGGGTGTCTGTCAGTGTGTCTGTGTGTCTGTGTGTCTGTGTGTCTGTGTGTCTGTCTGTCTGTGTGTCTGTGTATGTGTGTATGTGTGTCTGTGTGTGTGTGTCTGTGTGTCTGTGTGTCTGTGTGTCTGTGTGTCTGTGTGTCTGTGTGTCTGTGTGTCTGTGTGTCTGTGTCGTGTGTCTGTGTGTCTGTGTGTCTGTGTGCTGTGTGTCTGTGTGTCTGTGTGTCTTGTGTCTGTGTGTCTGTGTGTCTGTGTCTGTGTCTGTGTGTCTGTGTGTCTGTGTGTCTGTGTGTCTGTGTGTCTGTGTGTCTGTGTGTCTGTGTGTCTGTGTCTGTGTGTTGTGTGTCTGTGTGTCTGTGTGTCTGTGTGTCTGTGTGTCTGTGTCGTCTGTGTGTCTGTGGTCTGTGGTCTGTGTGTCTGTGTCTGTGTGCTGTGTGTCTGTGTGTCTGTGTGTCTGTGTGTCTGTGTGTCTGTGTGTCTGTGTGTCTGTGTGTCTGTGTCTGTGGTCTGTGTGTCTGTGTGTCTGTGTGTCTGTGTGTCTGTGTGTCTGTGTGTCTGTGTGTCTGTGTGTCGTGTGTCTGTGTGTCTGTGTGCTGTGTGTCTGTGTGTGTCTGTGTGTCTGTGTCTGCTGTCTGTGTGTCTGTGTGTCTGTGTGTCTGTGTGTCCTGTGTGTCTTGTCTGTGTCTGTGTGTCTATGTGTCAGTGAGTCTGCCTGTCTGTGTGTCTGTGTGTCTATATGTCTGTGTGCCTGTGTGACTGTGTCTGTGTGTCTGTGTGTCTGTGTGTCTGTATGTCTGTGTGTCTGTGTGTCTATGTGTGTTTGTGTATCTGTGTGTCTGTGTGTCTGTGTGTCTGTGTGTCTGTGTGTCTGTGTGTCTGTGTGTCTGTGTGTCTGTGTGTCTGTATGTCAGTGAGTCTGTCTGTCTGTATGTCTGTGTGTCTATATGTCTGTGTGCCTGTGTGACTGTGTGTCTATGTGTCTGTTTGTGTGTCTGTGTATATGTGTGTGTCTGTGCGTGCGTGCGCGCGTGCGTGTATGTGTGTGTGGGTGTGTGTGCGTGTGCATACGCGGGTGCGGATGCGGGTGCGTGCGCGGACGCGGGTGTGGGTGCGGGTGCGGGTGCGGGTGCGCGTGCGGGTGCGGGTGCGGTGATGGTGCGTGGTGTGGGGCGGTGGGCGGTGCGGTGCGGGTGTGCGGGTGCGGGTGCGGGTGCGGGTGGGGTGCGGGGGCGGGTGCGGGTGCGGGTGCGGGTGCGGGTGCGGGTGCGGGTGCGGGTGCGGGTGCGGGTGCGAGCGGTGCGGCGGTGCGGTGCGTGCGGGTGCGGGTGCGGGTGCGGGTGCGGTTGGGTGCGGTGCGGATGCGGGTGCGGGTGCGGGTGCTGGGCGTGTCGTGGTGCGGTGTGCGGGATGCGGGTGCAGTGGGTGCGGGTGCGGGTGCGGGTGCGGTTGCGGGTGCGGGTGCGGGTACGGGTGCGGGTGCGGTTGAGGATGCGGTTGCGGATGCGGGTGCGGGTGCGGGTGCTGGAGCGTGTGCGTGTGCGGTTTCGGTGTGCTAGTGCGAATGCGGGGGCAGTGGCAGTTGCGGGTGCGGGGGCCGGTGCGGGTGCGGATGCTAGTGCGGTTGCGAGTGAGGGTGCGACTGCATGTGGGGATGCGGGAGCGGGGGATGGTGCGGATATGGATGTGCGTTCCGGTGCCGGTGCCGTTGCCGTCGGCGGCGTCCGCGAGCGTGTGCGGGCGTGTGCGTTTGCGCGCCTGTGTGTGTTGGTGTGCGTGTGAACGGGCGAGTGCGAGTGCGAGTGTGCGTACCCGTGAGCGTGTGTGTGTGTGTTTGTGTGTGTGTGCGCTTGTGTGTGTATGTGTGTGTGTATGTGTGTGTATGTGTGTGTGTATATGTGTGTGTATGTGTATGTCTGTGTGTGTGTGTGTGTGTGTTTCATTTCTCTTAATTTCCACTTTGTAGATTTGAGGTCGTATGTTGTTCCGGACTAGATATTTGGCCTGAGCATAAGCGTGTGTATATGTATTTGCGCGTGTGTGTTCATGTGGGTGCATGTATCCGTATGTGTCTGTGAGTATGGGCTTGCATGTTTGTGTACGTGCTGTGTGCGTGTGTGCGTACGTATGGGTGAGTGTGTATGCATGTGTGTGCATGTATGCTCATATGTTCGTCTGTGTACGTATGTTTATGTTCTATATTTACACTTATTCTTAATATATCTTGTACTTATCAACTTTTTGTTAAAGTGTGCTTAAAAATAGAGGTACTGTTTTGAAAATCTTGGAAACGTTTAAGGTTATTGAAACAATCAGATAAACCTTTATTAAATGCTAAATTTTGGGTACGCTTTTAATAAAGGTTACCTGTAGGGTAATAGATACACGTTCAAAATTAAAATAGTACTTAAAGCATTTCTAATAGGTGATGTTCATGGGGAACCAAATAAACGTTGAAATAAATGTAATTAGTAAGACTCTGATGAGTGTATATAAAGGGTGAATTATTATAGCTATGATTTTCATGACAAGTAATAATGAATCGTTATTTCCATCAATATGTCTAATGCAACATTTTAACCGGAAATAATGTATCTGCGAATGAAAGATTAGCTACGCATGTATGAGAACGTTATTTGCAGGACACATCGGTTTTTTTTATTACTCCTAATTTTACTGTATGTAGCTAATATTATAATTACCTGCTTACATTAGATATAACACGTGTCACACGGCTCAAAATTACTCAAAATTATACATACACCAATGGTGTTCTCCACAGCACTGGTCAAGTTTCTCTCAATGTAATAAATATATATTTACTAAAAATTTTACTCTTAGATTCAAACGTGGCATATGATTAGTTGCTTTTCGAAAGATTTCACTCCAAATCTATAAATTTCCTTAACGTCAGTCAAACTATTTATAGTAGACATTTTAGATGTTATACTCTGCCAGCTTTTACTGTAGTTAATATTCCAGTACCCAACTGTAAATATTGTCCGTGCTGCTTATTTGGAGTGCATAATGTGTTTATACTATTTCTTCCTTGTTGTAAGTATATGGATTTGACCAGGATTATTGTTCTTTGAATGAAATTGAACAGAGAGTTTCTCACTTAGTCGGGTGATGTATATTTGAAAAACGTATAAATATACACTGTTTGCAATTCTAAAAATGCATGGGGGTACCAGTTTATGCACGACTTTGGGAATTTAACGATGCCTATGGCCGTGGCCGGTCATTTTGATCTCTGGACAAGAAAGGTATCTTTGAGATGTATTCTTTATATATTTTACACTTAATTGAGAAAGAAACATAAAAGAAAAACGCATTTTAGGTAAATATGGAATTTATTTATTTAAAAATCAAGTTGATTCTAATACATTTAGGATTTGGTACAGTTTTACATGCTGTAGTACGCTCTACAGATCAAACAACTAACGGTCTTTGTTACACTTCCACATTTTCCACAAACATATTTGTTACACATTGAACAAACGTCAGCAGTTTTATTTTATGTCACATTTTTTAATATAGCACTGATGACGTTTTTTAGGTTTCGTTGTATCAGATGTGCTGGTACTTGCACCAGAATCTTGTTTACAATCGAAATACTCTTTTCTAAGTTCCTCAGCTAGAATGCAAATAAAGTCTCTTTTCTTTTTATTTTACTGCCTACGATTTGCTTATAAACTATCCAGGCGTTGATCGTGGCAAGATCTAAAACATTGTAAAACACACATCTACGTGAACCAGCTTTCATGGAATATTTTCTTGCCATTTGGTCCAACACATCTACCCCAAACTTTGTTTCATTGTAATACAAGGCTGTCTCAGATTTCCTCTTTTTGTCATCATCTACAGCCACAGTTGGATATAGCGTACTTAGTAATATGACATCTTAATTAACTTTACCCAGATAAATTGACATGGTGCTTTTACCATTTTTCATTACTGTGGTAGAATATAACTCTTTTACTCTTTTTTTTGGTCGGTTCATTGTTCCTACTACTATTGTTGTTTTATGTTTTGCCAGCGTTGTTGCTAACTTTTGGCTGGTAAAGAATTTGTCGGTAGTAACATCTCTACCTATATTTAGGAAATGGTAAGGTAATTTTAAAACAACATATTCTGGAAGGAGTTGGTTGTAAGGAGGGATATCATCTATTCCTAACTAAGAAAAACCATTCAGAAGATATTTGGAATTCGTATCAACAGCTAGCCAAAATTTTACACCAAATTTTATTCGCCACATATTGTGTAAATCTATATCTAGCTTTAGTAGGAAACAGTTATTCGTCTACTGTAATGTTTGCTCCTGGAAAATAGCAAGTTTTACAGTTACTAATAAATTTATCCCATATTTCGGACGCCAAAGAAAACTTATCACTAACTAGGCGTTTTTTTCATGTTAATCGAATGTCAATTCTTAAAAATCTCATAATTTCACGAAATCGATTGCGTGACATGGTCTCACGAAAAAATTGCGGTCCCCAAGTAACAGAACATAAACTATCAAGCTGCAATGTTCTTGCGCTGTAAGTACCACGAGCTAGCAATATTTCAAGAAAAACGTCTAGTTCTTGAAGAGACAATGACCAGTTTGTATCATTTCCTAGTTGTCGTTTAGCTTCAATTTCAGTACATTTATGAATGTGTTTTAGCGTTGTGTTATCTATAAACAATCGAAATGCACTTAGCACAGAGTAAGCAAACACGTTTCTTTTTGCATAAGGAGTTGGTCCAGGAGTATTTCGCATAACATTTCTTTGAACTATACGGCCAACATAAGGTCCACTTGATTCCACAAGTTCCCATATATCATTAGATTTGGATGATTGTTTACTCCCCACAGGTAACTGCAAGTAATTTTTTCGTTTTGGATGGTGTTCAATGTCATTACTAATTTTGTTAGATGTACAAGGATCAGAAGTGACGTTATTTACGCTGATATCAGGTTCTTCACTTTGTTGACTTATTTTGCCAGCAACAGGCACAGCTTCATCACTTTCACCATCTTCGGAGTGGTTATTTGCTTTTATCGGATTCGCATTCAGGCAAGTTTTCCAACTCCGCAAAATAATCTAAAGCCTGTTGTTGTGTAAAACCTCGAGACGACCACATTTTTTTTACTACGAAATTAACCCCATAACAAGTACAGAAGTATGTCACAAGAACGTTGACTTGCAACTAAGAATATATAGATCTCTATAGAAACAAGTTGTAACTTGCATTTTTCATATCTCGGGCCGTAGGTAAAAATAGCGAAGATTATTCATAATTTTGGATGCGACTAAACAATTTCTGACTTGCAGTAAACTCTTCAAAATTACCACAATAATAGTAAAATACATTGTTGTATTTCAACGTCTTATTTAATTAGTTTTGTTATACAACGTCGAAACTGATTATGAATATATGAACGGTCAAAATGACGGTTCCGGTAGTTATACAAATACTACAAAAAAAACTCTACAACAGCTTAATTTTCTTAATATATTTTTATGTATTCTAAAAGTACATAAAAATCTAGAAAAGGTCATAATACCTCAACACCGTAACTCCAATCACAACGACGAAACAACGTTTTAAAGATGATTCGCGCTCAAATTGACCGCCGCGGCAGTTCTAGTGTGCAGGTACTAAAATGTACGTGTGTAACTGCTTACCATAGTTTTGTACTTTACTTTATTTATCTAAATTAATAGATAATCGTGGTAAAAATTTAATTACTTGGTTTAACCAACTATTGCATCGTTTTCGTTTGAACCCTTTTATTAACCGCCTTCGTTTATTGATCGTAATGTAACAACCTTTTTTTGTGGTTGTATTAAAAAATGCGTTAATCTAAGATCATTAATTTATTTGGCGTAAAATTAGAGGAGTTTTTAATTATTTACATGTAAAATTGAGAAAGGCAACTTAAATTGCATTTCCTAGAACATATATTTTGGGTGTAATATTACATAAATAGTTATAGTTCCCTTTCTTTTAAAGATTGGACTCCGATCATTGTATTTCGCGCAATGCGTGACCACTTCTTGAGGGGGCACTTACAGAAGCAATTCTGAAAGCCTCTATTTTTTCTTCACTTGCTGCTGAATGTTAAAGCAGAAGACATTGTTATAATGGTTTTTACTTAATTTTTATATTTGGTGCCATCAGAATTTTGGTGGTAAGTTATTTTTTAATTCATTATATTGAAAGCTTAAGTATTTGCTTTTTCCAGGCACTCCCGTACACTCAAGTACACTCATTATAGTACTTATATTATTCCCTTATACTCACTTAAGGCACTTATTTGCTTACTTACTTACTCATACTTATATTTATATTTTAAATGGCTCTTAAGTTACTTATTTACACAAGTTTCTCTTCATTCAAATAATATCATCTTAAAATGCAATTTTAATACAATAAAACATCAAGAATACAATAAGTTTAGTGGATCGAAAATCCCTTCAAATACATAATTGATCGCGTTGTTACAAGAATACGCAAGGAAGATGTAGAAACGCTTTCATACTGGTTGACCGTTCCGCATCCATAATTAAACACTGGAAGCTGTCTATAAGAAAATCATTATACTGAGGTATTTATGTGGTGATTTTATATTTTTTAAGCTTAGCTTTAAAACCTTTTCTTTCCTCTCCTTAACCATCCATATATTGGGTAAATAAACTTAATTGCACATTGTTAATTTTTGATATTTATAGAAAGTTTTTATTGTTCATTATTTAGGTTTTGTTATTCCTTGACAAAGATAACATGGCGCTCGAGAATACATTTAATTACATATTTTTTATAATTTTTTACTTTGTTTTTTTTATTAATTAGAGAAAGGAAAATAATTAAGCAGGTGAGAAACAAGCCGCATTTCAGGTGTGTTAACAAGTCAATATAGTAGAACCCACCCTATATTTCATCTACCGATTGTGGACGAGACGGCATATAATTAGTGGTGAAAGGTTAGTATTTCAATTTGTTTAAAATTTGTATTTAGAGATTACATTTGGCGTTTAATCAATGTACAAATTACATCACCACTTTATTATTGTTATTATAGTAAGGTTTCAGTTTTTACTTTAAATTCTATTAGTGTGTACAAAAAAAAGTGCCCTTCGTCACATAGGTGTAGAAGGCGTAGCCATTCTTGAAAATGGTAGCTTAACATGATTAATGAAGCTTATCTAGAGCTTGAAGGTAGATAACCGAGGTGATGTGAGTAAAAGTCAGCAAGTTCTAGTAAGATGATTCTAATTGAGTCAAATTTAGTACAGCAGTTTGATTTTTGAGTGAGGTATTGATACAAGATAATGCATTCAAAAACCCATAATTGGACTGTTTACTTTTCAAGTAAGCACTCTTCATAATTGACTAGAAAAGATTAAGATCTAAGAAGTCGTACTACGTACTTTCATGAACGCAGTGGGCTACATGAAGGTAAAGCTTTATTATGTCATAAGTAAAATCGGCCAAACTTAGTGGATTTGGTCATGTAGTTGTAATAAAAATTTGCTCAATTTAAAATAAATTCCTAGTCCTTCATAGTATTTTTATTTTAAACTAAAATCCTTTATATCTTCACAGATCAACCCTATTCTAACCTCATTTGATAAAAATGGCATTATCCCAATAACCTGACTTAATCAGTAGTTAGGTACCACTGAGTTAAATATAATAATAATGCATCAGAAAATTTCATAAATCTATGTCTACTAAATAAAAAATGTTACCAAGGGTGCCTAGCAACAAATTCAAAAATCACCAACAATTAGTGAAATAAACTCGTAAACTTCTCCAATTCTGCGTTAACCTCTTAAAAATATTATCGTTTATCTGTATATCTTTAAAACACGCTGACTGCCACGTCTCCTGAGTTACAAGTGAGTTACACATAATTCCGTGTAAAACGCCTTAGTATTGCTTTAAAGTCGAAGGTGTCGAAAAGTCAATGGCCCCTGAAACCGTATTATATGATCATAGCTCAGTTAGGTTAACGCTGCCAGATCTCTAAATTATTGCAGCTCTATTATACTGATTACATATTTTTCACGTCGCAGTCAACGTATTGAGCTTGAATGTCTTATTTCAGCTGGGTGACTAACAAGCCACTTCCTAAGTACCGAACTGACCTACTTTTATTACCATTGAGTGAATGCTATAGATTTATTAAAGAAAGGTTAACTGTAAAATTTCAAAATGCGTATACAAATAACTCTGTTTATAATTCTCCATGAATTTCAAAAATCAGAAAACGAAATGGTGAAACTAAATTGAGTAAACGGAATATAACTTTTAATACTTCAAAAAAGGTAATGGATAAACTGAAATAAATATAAAACTAATAATTCAACAAATTTACTGAAATTATTTTTATATAAGTACCGTTTACATCATTTTAATCACTTTTGTGCCGCACACACACTCACACATACGCACATACCTAGGCACACATGCGCACAAACGCACGCACACGCGCAAACACGCCCAAACGCGCGCGCACGCACGAGCGCACACAAACACATATATAAGCACACCCACGCACATACGAACACACGCACACACACACGCACGCACGCACGCTCTCGCGCACACACGCACTCGCTCACTCAAGCACATTACGCGCGCATACGCGCACATACCTACGCACACCCTCAAATAGAAGGACTGGCACATACTCATATACACATATAGCAATTTTTGACATTTTGCAAAACAGATTTCTTAGAATTAAGGGAACCTCAAAACGGACACTTCCGGTTTCTGTTTACTTTCTGATTTTCTGGCCGATTAGAGAAAGTGTAGGAGCTATGATTGATTCTAGTAGCCCCCTGCCGCAAATGCCAACTTCTTGTGAAAAGAAGCTACCAACTATTATACGTATTTGTTTTTTATCAAGGGAACCACAAATCTAGTTGACTTCAGACAAAATGTAGGGAATTGGTTGGGAGGTAGGGGTATTGGTCTTGTCGCTTTTTTTGGGAATACGTAAAACAGTTTCTACGCTTGTCGCGCTGTAACTTGGGATTAGCCCACATTCACGGCATGTATTATCTCCATATTGTTTATGATGAAGAAAATTTCCCAGAAGACGTAGGGGAACATATCCCTAAGACAATAGCTGGACCAGTCGTCTGATTGGGATCAAGCCTACGGATGGTCTATTCTAAGAGCATGTTCCAAAAAAGAATTAGTTTCATAACTGATGAAAGAGGGTTGGGTAGGGGCACATGCAAATAAATCCAAAAAGGATTGGCTTTGTGTATAGAATCAGCAAGTACAGATTCGTCAAAAGAATGAAGACCTCCGAATATATTACTAATTGTTTTGCTAAAGATGTTACACGTCCAAATCGCGCTAGGCATCTTGTATGCTTACCGAAATAAGCAGGTTGCCAAGACAGCTACAGTGGAAATGGGCGTGGTCGACATAAGAAGTAAAATGATTGAAAAGTAGTTCAAACACCTCACACTTACCATTAACCCACAACTCACAAATCTCAGTTCGGAAAAAATTGTCTCTAGGTACCACTGCAATCTTAAATTTTGTTAAAATAGGTAGTCTTAGGCGGGATGGTAAATTAATCCTGTCTGACTTGGAAGGCAGGGCTGCAGCCTACTCAGTAAAACCATTCACCATTCAAACTCAATCAGAGTTGAAAATAAATTGATCCAAATACTTAAGAAAATTCTGAAATACACGGGCCGTCGTAAACTTATTGAACACACCCTGTAAAAATGAACATTCCCAAATCGTAAGAAGTTAACTTCAATATTTTTTAAGTATCCCTCGTATACCTGTAAATTTATATTTACAACTGTTATAAAACTTTTAATTAAATAAATATTCCCAATTTATAAAATTCTGAATAAAATAAACGAAATCGGTTTAATAATAAATTGTTATCTGAACAAAATGTTCGTTGATTGCTGAATAATTCAAACATAGAGTGGTTAGTGCTTGTATCATCAATAATATCTTTATATTTTATTACTACTTTATCTTTAAAATCGTATTTAGACATTCATTAATATGTTTAAACTTTACTACTTCAAAACTGTAATTTATGCTGAATAAAAAAATAATAAGTACTTTGTTAGTAGTGTTCTGCATTAATATTTCAAAGCCAAAATGAAATTTTGTGATCGATCTGGCTCATTGAGCATTTACCAATCCATCCTTAAATTCGAAAATGTGCAAAAAATTAATTTCACTTATCAGAAGGTGTAGCCAGTTAGGCACACAATTCACACAAATAAATGACAAAATAAATTAAACAGTGTATATATATTGACAAATTCGCATGTAAATATATACAACGACGTGGTTTAAAGAAACCACCAAACATCAATATGTTAAGACTAAATTCCACAATTCCGAACACTAAAAACAACTAAAGTCCGATAACCACTTTTTTCTTTGAATGAACCGTAATTAACGCAACAATACCAAAAAAAAAAAGTACTTAAAAGATAATCGTACTTGTCTTGGTTCAATAAAATTTAAATCTAATTCTTACGTACTACATTAATTAAGCCGGTATAGGGGCTCTTTAGCCTAATATCACATCACCTTATACTGTGATGTTTGCCCTTCAAAACGTTTACCACAATGATAAATGGTTACTTCCATATACACATTAACTTAACTAGATTTTACTAATTTTACAAACTTTTCTTTTGGTCACTTAAATGGTTACCTTCAGTTTTCATTATAATAACATTAGGTCACGCGTCCCACAATTGAACACTAATAACCAAATATTTGCAGTGTTAACTTCTAATCTGCGTAGGCACTTTATTTCTTAAAGAAAATCACTAATGTTTTCCTTCAACTCACAATATATTAAATGATTTATTTGTGAATGTCTATACGATTTATCCCCTTATTTGTTAATACAGTTGCTATACATGCTCTGCTAAACTATAATTTTTACCAATAAACTCCCACACCAACCATTATATTGGTTATAAAGCGCGCGCGACTATTACTCAAGCTCTACTTGAACTATCTAAAATTTCTAACCAACTAACTAACTAACTCCTCAAATTTGACACTCGCTTATATAGTTTATGCCCGCCTTATTGCCAATATGTCACAATAAATTCGCGCTAATATCAAAATACACCTATTCCAATTGAGTATTTCACGCGTTTCTTTGCCGCGTCGAAGGTTCCAACGTGGACGAAGACGCGAACGATGCGAAATAAACGCAGCCATCTTGAATTACTTAGTAAACTCACTAAAAACCTTCCGAAGAAATTATCAATTGCAATTACATTCGCACTGTAGATTAACCAGATTATCCCTCAACTTTCTATGCAAACCTCACATGTGGGAGAATTCTATTTCCGCAAAATTTAGTTAACTCCCTCACACTTTATCATTTCATCCTTGAACATTCATCGACTTACCATTATTGCACCATATTAAAACATTTCTACAAGGAAAAATATGCATACACATTACTTACTGAACGTTAATAAAATATCAATATATCATAACTCCTTTATACACGGTAGCAAGTAGATCAGTAGTCTTATCAGTGCAGTATTAATCAAGATTTACTTAAAACATTATGTGTCAACCAAATTTAACGCTTTCAACACGAAAATCTTTCTGCATCATTCAAATATTCCTTCACACGATAATCAGTCCCTCGCCAAATTAGAGTGGCGTATCAATTACGCCAACTTACATTACGCATACAAAAAAAAATTCTTTTCATGCAAACTCACTCCAGCTACTTTCAAAACACGTTACATACGTTATCAAAATAGTACACATACACAATGCGCCAAAATAACCTTGCAAAGACCAAAATTTAAGACTGTAGAAGGAGTTCTAACTAGTTCATTACATTTATGTTTTTGAAATAACTCTTCAATTTTAGTGATGTCACTTTTGCAGGCATTTCTAGAACCAACGCGGTCTGTATGGCTTTCTACCGTTATATTAGATTTCCATTAGATATGAATTATTTTTCAAAGATATTGCACCAGCACAAGCCCTAGTGAACGGGTGTGTGGAACAAGAATTACTTAAATGTTATTGTTTTCTGAGAATGTATAACACCATGCCAATGGGGATTACTTTAGGGACTAAAATAGCAATGTCCAAAGACGACTTAAAACAATTTCTATACCATGGAAAGTTTGCAACGAAATCTCG
Organism: Vesta saturnalis; assembly: GCA_036346205.1. Lineage (NCBI taxonomy): Eukaryota > Metazoa > Arthropoda > Insecta > Coleoptera > Lampyridae > Vesta > Vesta saturnalis. The sequence continues at coordinate 1,933,254 of JARFJB010002353.1, read as the reverse complement.
TAAATCATCCCATTTGGCTAAATTAAAACTCCACAAGGTTCTAACGGTGTTGTGAACAACAGGGTAATTAGCGACGGTAGAAGTTATTTCTATTAAATAATGGTCAGATTAATCTAATGGGTAAAACACTGAAGTTGCAGAAACAAATGGAATTGATGCGCGAAAGGTGTCTTGAAGATGTGGGGTATGGTTAAGGTTATCAGGGATTCTTATAGGTTCGGAGATCATTTGTGTGGAACATATGGAATAAAAAATGTTTGTGCACTATAACCAACAGGATTAGTAGTAGATGAAAATTCAGTTAAAGTTGTGAATGTTGAAATTTTCCAGAGTTGGGATATCGCAAGGACGAAGCTGAAGCAGCAGATAGTTAATCTTCAATCTAAGATAACTGCGGAAGTCCTGAAAGTTACTGTTATTGGGAGAATTTGAACGAAATCACGTCGAATTCAATATTCTCCAAGAAAGAAATCATATTTCGTGCGGTGCCCTCTTTCAAATCTCCTCCTTTGTACCTAAAGTTTGAGTGAACGTTGTATAAGGGGAAATTTAAAGGTTTAAAGAGATGGAAACAAAACATCAGGTTGCAATTGTCCAAGAACACCATTAAGATTAGACTTGATACCGTAGATGTTGTAGTAATGGATCACAAAGTGAGAGCTTCAGATGACCGTATTTGCTTGTGCCCTTTCTTCCTGGACCACTGCCTCTTTTTTGTTTGTATTTGGACTTTTAATTGGATAGGAGAGTTAGGGCGAGGGAAAGGACAGGATCAGATTGGTTTAAGGATAAGAACTGAGCAACGGGCAACCCCCATGGAGCTCAAACAATCGGAGAACCAATAGTAAGGAGTCTACGTAAGGGTGGTGGTACCTCCCCGGCTGACACGGGCGACGAATGTCTCGCACTTATTTTTGCAAGAGCGATTATTATTAACTTTGTGTAATTCTGTCATTCTGGTCATTTTATTATTATGGATTAAGAGATTTTGAGTTTATTAGAAGTAGATATACTAGGCCGCTCCTAACTCATTTTCTCACATTCGCTGCGTCCAAGTACAAGGTTTTTCAAGGTCAAGGTCATTGAAGCTCACGTACACATTGCCTGCGTCATAATACAAGATTTTTCAAGGTCACGTACACATTCCCTACGTCGGAGTTAAAGAATGTTCAAGGTCACGCACAAGTTTCAAGCATCAAAGTCAATTAGTTATTGAAGGTATGGTGGATTATACTTCTCAGGATCATTCATTTCAAGATTACCAAACAATTCTTGGAATTTGGTTGAGTCAAGGCAATGTGTCGGGAAATTTTCAAAGTCACCTGCAGTGGGCTCTTGAAATTTAACAGCATAATTAATGGAGGTCACCTGGCTTTCAAGGTCAGAAAGCAACTCTTAGAAGTTCTGGTTGAGTCGAGGCCATGCGACATGAACGCTGTTGAAGCAATTTTGGCTGAGTAATGGTGTTAATTCAGTTATTCCTAGAAATTAATTGTCACCTACAGGGGCATCATACCTATTGTTGTCTATGCTAACCTTGTCTCAAGGTCATGCGACGTTGCCATGCCTCAAGGTCATGTGACGTTGATAGTTCATTGACCTTTTCAAAGTTCATTGGTCTTTTCAAATTCACCGGGAAAGTTCAAGATCACGCTCCCACCAATTATTGTAACCAAAGTTAATATACCTTTTCAAGGTCATCGGGAAATTTCAAGGTTGTGTCCCCAGAAACTCTTGAAATCAAAGTTCATTGACCGGAAAAATTTCAAGGTCACGCCCCAGCAATTATTGGAAACAAATTTCATTGACCTCAGTTCATAAAAGTAGTTCAAGTAGTTCCTGTATTGGCTAAATGTTCTTCAAGTTCAAATAGCAAAATAAGCATGACTACTGGCTTTGTGCGGGTGAATAGCAAGGTTACCTGCTCCCACGCCATTTGCTTTAAATTTCAAGGTCACCCCTACAATTTTTGAGAAATCTAAAAATATAATTTTCAAGGTCAAAGTGATAAAGCGCATGCTAAAAAGAAAAACAGTAAATCAAAAGCTTTTCATGCTCATCTTATCCGTCCATATCTGATCATATCCGATTTTATCCGATTTTAGCCGATTTTATCCAATCTTATCCGATCTTACCAGATCTTGTCCGAACTTATCCGAACTTATCCGAACTTATCCGATCTTATCCGACCTTATACGATGTTATCCGTATTTTAACATTGGATGCATCTATATAAGCAGTTAAGACCAGCGTCATGTCAGTCCATACATTGCAATCGTGACGAAAAATTGTATTGCGAACCTAAAGAGTTGTGAAGAGCAAATAGATATTTGTTAAAAGTCCATTACCACATAATCACCAGTATGTGCGTCATATTTTTACATTATTGGATACAGTTGAAAGTGAGTCCATACATTGCAATCGTGACTAGAAGTTTTACTGTAAACCTAAAGTGTTGTGAACAGCAATTAAATATTTGTTAAAAGTTCATTATTACGTAATCACAAGTCCGTGCTTCATATTTTTATATTGTTGGATACAGTTGAAAGTAACTATGAGTAAGGTTATGCCAAGTAGTGATGTTATTCCAATGTTGAAAACCAAAAATTAATCTGTAAAGCACATCCGTATAATTATAACTAATATTAAGCTATTTTAAGATATAATTCAAAGGAAAATTCATTATGACACCAATGAAAGTCTGCTTAACCTTGAAAACAATTTATCATTGTTAAGGTGCTATCTCCTAAGAGTTAAACTGTTAAAGAACGCTTCAGAGAAAATAAATAGTGGAACTGTCACTAAAAAACGTACACGCAAATTAGGTTGGTACTCGCTAGATTCATGTTTTAATGGTAGGTTACTTAAAGAAATCATAGTCAATATAGCGAACATCAAGGACCCTCTTAGTTTTTTTACAAAATTCACACGATAGTTTTGCGCATAAGGTTAAATTAATGCTAAGGCAATCGATGCCAAAGGTGAATGTTGTTTTAGCTTGAAATTTCATGCAACCGCAGAACCATATTATTGAGTTGAAGGCTTTTGCCACAAAAAATTAGGTCACTGATATTGCAACCAATTTAGGTGTGTGGTACAGTAAAAACGTGTATCACATGTTACAAAATAAATTAGAAGAGCTTTAAGTAAGGGATTCAGGTTGGGCATTACATGAAGTTTTACATTTAAATGTGAATATTAAAAGCTATGTTCCATGTGGTTGTTCAAGTGATGTTAAAGTTCCTTACTTCATAGCACTAAACCGTGCGGTAGTGAATGGTAAAAATAAGTATTTCTTCCTGTGGGCTGTTGTTTCAGCATTATATTCCGCGTAACATCATTCACATATAGTTCAAAGTTATCCTCATTTTGGAGCCGTTTTGAATTATGATTCAATTCATTTTCCTATTAAAGTAGATGAAGTGAAAGAATTTGAAAAATTAAATAACCTCTCCATTAATTTGTATTGCGTTCAAGGATAAAGTATATTGCAGTTGGAATTAAGTACAAATCGAAATAGTGACAGGGAGCCTATAAATCTTTTAGTAATTTCTACTAATGTTCACGCTGCTTTTGCGGATGTTATTAATACAAAAAATAACACTGTATATCATTTTACGTGCATTAAAAACGTACCAATTTTTGCTTATAAACAGCTATCGAATAACAATTGCAAGAAATTTATCTGTTACCGATGTTTAACCATTTTTTCTTCAGATTGCCTTTTACAAAAGCATATCAGTCAATCTCATCCCCGTGATCAATGCTCTGCTAGGCTGCCTACTGGAGCAGAAATGAATTTTCAGTTCAATAATTTTGCATTCCAGGTAAAGGTACCATTTGTAATTTATGCTGATTTAGAAAGTATTTTAGGAAAGTGTACAAATTTAACAGGCGTCGAAAGTAGTACTCTATTTTACTCCTCCAAACATATACCCTTCAGCATTCCTTACTGCTTGAAGTGTTTATACAATGAGTCGTTATCTCGATTTAGGCTTTATAGAGGAAATGATTGGATTTAATTGTTTGTTAAAGAGCTTCAAAGTACTGCACATTGGACCACCGAAATAATCAATAAATTAATTCGCATCGATACTTTAAGTCCCAATCAGGTCGAGCAGTTTGAAAGCGCTATGGTTTGTGACATTTTCGGGAAAACATTTACTGATTATGACTTAAAAGTTAGAGACCATGATCATCTTACAGGAGCATTTTGGGGAGCATCACATCAGAATTGTAACCTAAACTATAGACAACTACATTCTACCAGTTGTCTTTCATAATTTATCAGGTTATGATTTTCATTTTATCATTAGAGAATTGGCTGGTATTGCTGGTTCGATTTCACTGCTACCCATAAATAAATATCTTTTTCACGAAAGTAATAGATGGTACAAAAATTAAGTTTAGATTTACTGACTCTTTCAGATTTATGAGCAGTAGTATTGAAAAGTTGTGAGACTATTTGGAAAATAGTAAAAAAAATATTACTCGGGCTAATTGTAACAATGATGAATAATTTTGTCTACTAGTTCGCAAAGGCGTGTTTCCTTATAAGTATATTGATACTTGGGATAAATTAAGCGAGACCACGCCCCTTCCAAGGAAGCACTTTTCAGTCATCATAATAATGAGGCAATCAATGATGTGAGTTTTGCACATGCGGTTAACGTTTGGAAAACATTTAGTATTAGGGGAATACTCAAATCTGTATCTGAAAAGAGACGTTCTACTTTTAGCAGATACTTACGAGAACTTTCGGCATACTTGCTTAAGTAGTTACAAGCTTGATTCTCTGCACTATTACACAGCCCCCAGTTTAGCATTCGATGCTATGCTTAAAATCACGCAAGTAAATTTAGACCTGTTTACAGACATTGATATGTTAATGGTTATTGAATGAGGAATTAGAGGCGGTGTAGCTCAATGCTCTAATCGGTATGCTAAAGCAAACAATAAGTACATGGAAGAAAAATTTGATCCCACTTCCGAAAGTGTGTGTGGTAAATAATTTATATGGATCCGCATGTCAGAATTTCTACCATTTGGCGATTTTTCTTTTGTTGATGAAGCTAATTTTGAAACTTTAGATTTAATAAACCATACTGATTATTCGGAAATTGGTTATATAGTCGAGTGTGATTTAGCCTATCCCAAAGAGTTACATGAAGGTCACAGTGATTTACGCTGGCACGCGAACACATGGTTCCACCCGCACCTGATTCCAGAATGAAAAAATTACTGCTTACATTGTATCCAAAACGTAATTACTTAATTCCTTACAGAAATTTGAATGTAACTTATTATTCTTGGAGCGAAGCACTTTTTTCACCAGGTACACATCAGGTTTTCCTTTCATGTCTTCCAACATGTACGTAGCGAGGTTAGTAATGTGAACTTTCACAATGTTAAATAGCTCACTACACTAATTGGGAGTATATCCTTTAGCGAAAATACTTTAAATTTATAGATTTGTCACCCGCACACCCACACAATATCGATTCCTATCGAATGTTTTTATGTGAGTATAAGCCTCGAGTTTTGATGATTACCGACGTCTTTGGGCCTCATTCCTGCAGTTCTATGCTTACGGTTGTTATAATCCATCGCTACGGTGTCAGTTGTATCAATCCATTTGTATTTACCTTGTACACTGAACGACTTATACAGTGCACCCTTTATGGTTCTGATAACACGTTTCGTATTTGCAGCCTTCTCTGTGCTATAGGTGGAGTAATGATTGACTCCATAACGCTGCATTAGTTTAGTAAAATGCTCATTGTAGAATTCTTTTCCTGCATCTGTCTGCAAATATGTAGGTTAACGACCATTTGTGAAGATTGCTTGCATGACCTTGGTAATTTCTTGACCTGTTTTCGTTTTTAATCCTTTCTTCCACAGGTATTTTGAAAAACAGTGGAAAATCACTAATATATACTTATAGCCCTTATTTTGTTTGGCATGTACTAAATTCCGACAAATCTGCTTGCTAAAGGTCATCAAAACCTCTAATTATTGTGCGTCTTCGTTTAAATTTTTTTTGTGGGTTATCCTTTACTTATAGCATCACCATCTTCTTCAGGGTCCGCCAACTGTGTCAAACGGTCTCCATCCAAATTCAACCTTATTGATACGCAGTATTCCTTAGTGATGACATTGAGGATCTAGGGGATTGGAAACATTGCTGGGTCTCTTATTCCCGATATCAAATTGATTATCATAAATCAGTTTAAACTGAGGGGTTAATTTTTTGAATTAATACTGGGCATGTGAACGTCCAAATCTGTCAAGAGGCATTTTAGTTCTGATATGTCAACATCAATGCATTCTCATTTTTATTGTTTAGAAAAACGTCGCTTGGTCTTTCAATGTATCGATCTTCAAACAGTACTTCTACTATTGATACTACACCATTTACGACACCTGTGTTTCCAGCCAATTTTTTTGCCCACTATACTTCTAGATCTCGAACTAGTTCATGTATGTAATTCCAATATTCATATTCAATCGGTCTGTTCGTTAAAAAACATATCTCCACCCCCCTGAGTTGTGGGTGATGATGATGACAGAAGGGTTTGATTATTTGTATATACCTTTGCTGCGGCTTCTTCAAATATGTGAACTTACATCATAATCTCGCCTTGCAGCATTCGTAGCTTATAAAATACTTTTATAATTCTTTCTATATTTTGAATTTACTAGACTTAAATCGGGTTCATTCATAATAAGCAGATTATATAAACCTGGAGTCCCTTTATACGTGACATCTTTAATAATCTAATCGTTTCCTTTAATTGTAACGGGAGTATTACCAATTGTCCATTTGTCTGTTTTGGTATCATAGTGGACTCCATAAGTGTGATTAATAGCACCTTCAAGATCCCCTTTATAATACGTTCAACGTATATACGAGGGATTTCGTGGTAATGTTCCAGAAATTATTCTGAGATGGGTTCATTACGGCAATCATCTGCGATACTAAGAGGTTATTCTTCTTCTTCCTCAGTATTAATCTCTCCTACAACAGATGTATCTAGGAAAGATGGTGTAAGAAGACCTTGAGGGGGATTTCTTTGAAAAAAACACAAGCTGAGCTAGTGGACTAGAGGGTGAAGTGAATCCTTTGAGCTACCAGGCTAGTGTGAGAAGTTGCATGCTTTCTTCCAAATATGAACAGGGCTCGTTTTTTGGGTTTAACGTTAATGGACTCCTTTTTAGGTGTTTATTGTCAGGATTAATTTTATTTACTATTTCAGTTAGAGGTTCTATTAGAGGCGTATAAGTGCCTTTAAATGTTCTCTTATTATTAATGCGGGCAGTTTTAATGCTGTTATATTTTTACCGTATAATTTTACGAGCCTGTATAATTTTTCGCTTTAATATCATTTCCTTATTATTCACTACAGCAAAATGGGGGGGTTTACCCTGAACAGATAGTGTTAATACCTAAACTGATGAGTAACTACTGAATCACTGAAAACAGTTTAAGGTATTATATAGTGTGTAGCATAACAGGTTTACAGAACAGCTACCGGTTTACCCTGAACACATAGCTGCTACACTAATCAGGTAGCTGTTAATAACTAAACGGAGAAGTTAGGGCATTATATATTCATCAAACCTTTTTCTATAGCGACCATTATTAACTTCGGCATCCTTGTTTATGACCATGAAACCAAACGGATCTACCCAATACTTTGAACACATATCCCGAAACAACTTGGTGCTTATTGTGGGACCTATATGATCCTCATACAAGTGTTTTAGGTTATTTCATCTTGCGCAAATAAATAATTAGATTTGCATTATCACCAATTAATTGCTTTGGAATTTTACCGTAAGTTTGACCCAAATACAAGCAGTCAATGTCATTATGCCTACCCATAGAAAAATATGCCCTTATGTTATTTTCCTTTTCACACGCGATATCATCGAAGATAAAAATAGAGTTTGATTTTGCACAAGTGGGCTCACGTATTGATTATCACTGAACGTAAAGTAACCTATATCTAACCTCAGATCAAGAAGCTCCATTGTCCACTTTTGTTGGGGAAGGCACGTAATGCCAAAGAAGCTCAGACTAAAACGAAAAGGCGGGCTTAAATGGCCTGCATAACTGCCTGTAAGAAAAATAAAAACAGCTGCCAGAAATGTTGTTTATTTTATTTCTGGCATCAAAGTAATGCAAAAGAATGCTTCACTACTCATGACTGATGATATTATGAATAATATAGTTCAGTGAAAAAATGAAGAAATCTTTCAGAAATATTAACATTATAAAGAAGCGAACAAGTGAACTAAAAGAATTTTTGTAGTTTTTATTCCCGCTGCCGCAAAGAAATACAATCACGAATGTAAATAAAGTTTTTGACGTTACTATTTCTGGCACATCCTACAGAGTTTGCATGAATGCTGAAATTTTTACATTCCTTGTCAATTGCTTGCGATTCGATGACGAACTAGATAAGAAAGGGCAAAATGTGAGTCATTTGCGCCCATTCGTGCGATATAGGACATATTTATCGAAATATGTAAAACGTTATATGCGTCCTAATCATATGATACAATTGATGAATAGCTTTTAGGGGTAGATGTCCATTCAGGAAGTTTATACGTAACAATCCTGCAAAGTACGGAATGAAAATAGTGATGGTATCCATCCAAATATGCGAGTGATGCGATGCGGTACTTGGGAAAAGTACCAAAACAAACTTAAACTTAAAGCGCAAATCTCCACTTTGGATAAGGTTTAAACTCAAACATTTTGCAATAACAGTAAAAATACAGAGAACTAAGGAAATTACTTACTTTATCCCACAGTAGGGCGGGGTTAGAACGACCATAAGTACGTATTTGTAACTGTAGGATAAAATACATGCCAGATGTGCTTCATAAAACGCACAGATCTGTAATACATCCTTTCTACAACAAACTCAACCGTAAGAATTTCATAGTAATTATTTTATTAGCTTAAATGATAAAAATAAGTAACTAGATCAAATCCGTAATCGAAAGTATAAATAAAAAAAAAGCAAATAAATATAAATTAAATAAACAAATTAATCCCTCTAATTCGTATTCGAACTATACGCATTTACATTATTTATATATTTCTTGTCTGTCTATTTTCTACTTCTTAATTCCCCTCTTGTCGGATCAGTAGGCAAATAAGTGACAGCACTGACCGGTAGCAGGACGATGCGATTAGTAGGGAATGCAACATTGCCAGAGGGACACGATTTGGCTAGTAACCGGTCTGGCTACTAATTGAACCACTAAAGATAACAATACGAATGCCTCGGGTCGACCTGGCTACAAGGGCCATCAAGGTCCAAACAGACAGGCCCCGCTGCTGACGACGACAGTGCAAGAAAGGAATGGCGAGTTGGTACGTGGAATGTTAGAAGCACGTAGGGTGTAGCATTCGGAATTTCGAATGTAATGAATGATAGGCAGCCTGATATTTTGTATGTATTGGAGCAAGGAAATAATTCAGTGGAGAATCAGGATGGCAGTCTAACACTATGGTCAGGAGTCGAGACCGAAATTCATGGCACTAAAGGGTTGAATTGTGGGTGAAAGAGCGAAAATATGTATTAAACAGTACGAATTGGTATCCCCCGGGTAATGTAGGTTAGAAAGAAAAGGGAATTTCGGACAATTTTTCTCATTGCATGCTATGCACCCTTACATGCTATGCATCAGGAGTGTGAGAACGTCTGGGATGATGTAGAGAACGTGTTGAACGTAACGTAAGCCAAACGAAACAGTAATAATATTAGAAGATATTAATGTATGGGTGGGTCGGAGACCAAAAAGCCAATGAGAATGGTAATCGCTTGGTGAACATATGTGTGAAAAGAAACCTGTTTATATATAATACGTGGTTTATGCATAATAATTTGCAATACACGACAGAGGTGAATCTAAAAGTATGGTTGCCTTGATAGTGTATTATGAACGGCGTAGAAACCTGGTGAGAGACACAAGGGTAATGCGCGGATCGGACAACTTTTTGGTTGTACTGAGAGTGGGTTTAGGACGAATGTGGATATGTAGAAGGCAGGAAAACGTAGTACGAATGTCCAGAATTGCGGTAGATAAACCAGTAGACACTGGTGCGCAAATGAAACACGCAGATTCTGTGAGTAAAGAGTTGAATCTGAATTAAGCAGAGTGGAATGAACAAAGAAGTGACGTTGAAAGTGCATGGGTAAGCTTGAAAGACTATGTTGTCAATTGTGCCGTGCAGGTATATGAAGAGCAACTATTGGTAGGCAGAAAAAATGTGCTTGATGGAATAAATTGGTAAAAAGGCGCTATGTAAGAAAAAAGATGCGTATATGACAATGGTTGCTGCAAAAATGAGATTGAGAAAAAGCAATTGCATGAGGTGTACAGATTAAGAAACACAGAAGCGAAAGAGGCAGTGACAATAAATAAAGAGGAAGTGATGACTGCGGAAGATGAGAAAGTGCAGAACATTTTCAGGAAAACAAAAAACTCTTCTGGAAATGAGACAAAAATGTAAAACGTGGCTTAAAACAGAACGTTGCAGGAGTGATGAGTAGGAACAACTAAATAGTATGAGACGATTGTAAAGTGAGGAAATGGTGAAAAAATTCTTCGGAAAGCTGTACAGTAATGAGGAAAATAGAACAGAATAGTTTAACAAGGAGAATGTAGAAGGACTGAAACTGAGAAGGATATTGGCTTTACTGAGATAGAAAAAACGGTAGGGAAGTTGAATGCCAAAATATGGAGATGCGAAGCTTACACAAATTTTGCGTAAATTATTAAACTTATGCCTTAAGCGTAGAAACGCGCCGAGTGATTGCAAGAGCGCGATCATTGTACTACTGTATAAGGGTAACGGGAACAAGAGTGATAACAAAAAGTACAGGGGAATAAGTGTGCTCAGTGTACCTGGTGAAGTATTTGAAAGAGTACTGATATAGTATGTAAAACTACGCGAACTAAGATCTGGGAAGTGAAGGTGGCGTCATGCCAGAGAAAGGATGGTTAGATGGTTCTCTCCAGCAGGTGATTAAAAAATTTTTACGTGTAAAGAGACGCTGTACTGTGCGTTTATAGATTTGGATGAAGCATATGACCGACATAATGGTAGCAGAGCGTGTGATAAATGTGTTAGGCAAGCATGTATCGACCCAAATGGTGTAATGGTTGATGACGTAAATGTACTAGTTCTGGTGAATGCAGATGACAGTGTTATTTAGCGATGAGATACAAACTGCTCTAAGGAAGCTTGATATACTCCGTGAGAGGTAAACCTGAACAAAACTAAGATTGTGGTGATCAATCGGGAGGGTGTAAAGGAGAGTAGCTTATTTACCCTACACGATTAAATTGTGTAACATGTGTACGAGTTGGTATATATGGGCAGAATGTTGACTGCAGGTGGTACAATGGATAACGAGATTGGATGAAAGTGGAAGGAAAGTGATTGGAGATATATGGTTGATAATGAAAAACGAAAGCAAGGGCGTAGCCGGGCCTGGTAGGTTGCGTATAGCTTGGATGAATGCCGTGGTACGTATGATAAAAGAAAGAAAGACAAGGAGTCTTAAAAATAAAAGAACGTGTCAGAGACAATATATGAATCTTGCGGAAGTTATGGAGATATGCAGGGATATCATAGCAAGGAGAAAGGTTTGAAAATAAACAAGGCAGGGATTGTTTTGCTTGCCCCGTAAGGGAGTGGCGTGAATATTATGCAATGTAATGTAATATCCTATGCCTTAAAATATGTAAAGTTGTTTTGCTTTTCTTAACGTTCCACGTAGGGACAGAAGTCTGTACACAGACTGGTGAATCAGCCATCGTTTTGAATTATAATCAAACTAATGTTAGCGTCGATACACTCGGCCAACTCTGTAGCAGTACAAGTTGCAATAGAAACACACGAATATGGCCCTTATGCATATTCTATAGCATGTTTAATGCAGCCGGCGATAATCATATGTTGTATACTGCCATAATAAATTGAAGACAAGTGTTAAACTACCTTCCCGTTGTGACTATGTGATTGATATAGCACATGGACTTGCTAGACCACGGATGGATGCAACACTTGGAATGTCAAATTTTAGAATCTTAGAATCCCAAAGATCTTCGCCAGGATATCAGGTGTACTCTAAAAACTACTTAGAAACCTGAACCTATGCCTCTCCCAGAGAAAGAGTGAGGGTGGAAAGATAAGTGTTAATATAAAATTCGTCGTAATGATGTGCCGCTAATGTTTAGTGCAGAAGCATGTTTCACTGCAGAACGCAGTGGACTACGTGTTCATACTACTCGCACTCTTTCAATGTTTTCCTCTTGCCCCTTTATGCTTCAAGTTTAATGAGGAGCCAGTTTCTTCAAGCTTTCTTTCACACTGCATAATTGCATGAGCGGACGGCACAATTCCATGTCGTGGAACATTGAAATTATTACGAAACAATCGTTGTATCGAAGTCACATACTCACCATTTTTGTACAACGATTTTACGCAAAATGCACGCTGAACGTCTAAGCACTTGTCCATGTTTCTGTTTAAATGTCAGTAACTGTCAAACAATAATTAAGTCATGGAAACATTGACTTTTGGCAAAAAAAAATTTGGCCGCAAAATCTCTTGATCGTTCGGTATGCGGTTTGTTTTGCGGATTTCTGAAGAGCGGGCTATAGAGTAATAGAACAAGAACCTTACCGGGATTAGCATCTCTCAAACCTGTAGGAAAAACTATTGAAAATAAACATTTTCCGAAAAAATTGGCTACTTCAAAATTTTCCGCTTCACTGGCTGACCCTGTATAAGAATGTTGAAGTAAATTAGCGACAATAGATTAGGGCAGTAAATTTGGTCGTGAATAAGCTTATAAAGAAAAATTACACTATTAAAGACCAGTAAGAGGTCATGTAACTTATGAAAATGTATTTTTTCTGTATTGTTCGACGAACCCCTTACGCAGAACAGTGCATAGGCATTTTGGATGAATTAAGCTTGTGCTAATTATTAACTTACTTTAAAATTACTAAAAAAGCTAAAAAAATTAAATGACACCACTAAACTTCATAATCTTACATGTGTAAGGCATGCGAAGATATACAGACAGTACTATGTGTCCCTCTCTAACACGTTGGCTTCGAAATCTCTCTCATACACAAACATAAAGCGCGCATTCCAGTTGTGTATCGCGTTCAATGTGTAGAATACAACTTTTCTATGTAATCTTGTTTGAATATTTAACAATTTCTTTGATTTTTGAAAAACTAGTAAAATTTAGTTGATCTAATTCTTGGGTTAAGTTACTTTTCCATTTATTTATTATAAAACAATTATTGGTAACTATAATTTGAAATTTGGATTTCCAAATCCACACATACATAAACCTGCAGATGATGGTACAACACTTTTTTGAGTAAAATCTTTAAGAAGAATTAAAATCCTTCAAAGACTAGCAAACGATGCTACTGCGACAAACCTACAGAAGAACGTCGCTCACGAGAAATGACGATTATTACATTTTATTCCTCATAAACATTAATTTATTACCTTAAAATTTAATAGAGTAAACATTACGCATTTGTATTAACGTTACCTTATCATTATTTACTTTGAGGTTCATTTATTTTACCCTCATACGTATATTAATTACATTCACATCAATTGGTTTATTAATGTAATAATCATTTCGAATTAATGTTATTACTTATAGTCATAAACTTGTAATACTATCAAATTTTACTAACAATAACATCAGAAATGGAATAAGATGATAATTAGAAGTTTAGGTTTATGTATCTCCCTTCTAAAATTTCTATTAACACAAAATATATTAAGCGTTAATATATACGACTGTCAAAAGTTTCCTAATAATTTTCAGTTACTAACAACGCTTTAATCGCTTTAATCCACCATTAAAGGTTTATGAGAAATTTAGAATATGTTTTATTATTAATAAAAGTCCGAATGATAAACAGTTTAAGTAACATTTCATAAACAAAAATTTATTTTTTGCTGCATGATATACTATGAAAGAAAAGTTATATTGTATCAAGCATTGTGTGTTTATATTGTAAAAGTTCTCTCTCACTGAATTTACATAGGAATAATCTAAAAAGCGTGGGCTGAATTTGTAAGGTTATTCTGGTGCTCCGTGTATGTGTAGTATTTTGATAACATATGGGACGTGTTTTGAATGTCACTGAAGTGAATTTACCCGAAAAGAATTTTTTTTTGTGTATGCGTAATGTAAGTTGGTGTGAATGATACGCCACTGGAATTTATTGAGGCATTGATTAGCATGTGAAGGAATATTTGAATGTTGTAGAAAGATTTGCGTGTTGAAATCGTTAAATTTGGTTGAGAAATAATGTCTTGAGTAAATTCTTGTTGATACGGCACTGGTAAAACTGCTGGTCTTTTTGCTACTGTGTATGAAGGAATTTGAACTAAAGAAATGGTTGTAGACGTATGAGTGAGTGAGTTTATGATATATAAGTATTTTATTAACATGCAGTCAGGAATATAGATGCATATTTTTGTTTGAAAAAATTTTGTAATAATGGAAAATTTAATGCATGTTCAAGAATGAAGTTATAAAATTTGAGGGAATTCGTTAGATTTTGTGGAAATAGGATTAGCCCACATGCGAGATTTGCATACAAAGTTGCGGGAGTACCTGGTTAACCTACAGAGTGAATGTTATTCCAATTGATGATTTCTTCGGAAAGTTTTTAGTGAATTTACAAAGTAATTTAAGATGGCTATGTTTATTTCGCATTGTTAACGTCTTCTTCCACGATGGAACCTTCGACGCGGCAAAGAAACACATGAAATACTCAATTGTGATAGGTGAATTTTGATCTTAGCGCGAATTTATTGTGACGTATTGGCGATATGGCGGACATAAGGTATATAAGCGAGTATCAAATTTGAGGGGGTAGTGGGTTGTTGGTTAGTTAGATAATTAGCGGTTTTGAGTAAAGCTCGAGCGCGTGATAACCATCAGAACGGTTAGTGTTGGAGTTTACTTGTGAAAATTATAGTTTAGCAGGGCATGTATAGGCACTGCATTAACCCATAAGGGGATAAATCGTATAGACATTCACAAATAGATAATGTAATATTGTGAGTGATTTTATTCAACAAATAAAAAGTGCTTAGGCAGATTAGAAGGTAACACAGCAAATATTTTGTTATTAGTGTTCAATTGTGGGACGCGTGACCTAATACTATAAAGAAAACCGAAGGTAACCATTAATGCTACCGAAATAAAAATTTGTAAAGCTTAGTTAATATGCTGGTGATCATCATTACCAGAGATACAAAACACTCAATA
Source organism: Vesta saturnalis (assembly GCA_036346205.1). NCBI lineage: Eukaryota > Metazoa > Arthropoda > Insecta > Coleoptera > Lampyridae > Vesta > Vesta saturnalis. The sequence continues at coordinate 1,917,907 of JARFJB010002353.1, read as the reverse complement.
AAAGATAATGCCGTTGTCTCAGTCGGTAGGTTAATTCGGTACAGGTTTATGCTTTTTTTTTTTGATTTGCTTAATTACCACAAATTTCTGCTTAGTTATTTCCACTTAACATGAATATAGTAACTGCAATGTAACAATAATAAAAATTATCTCGTACGCCAAGTTTTTTTTTTATTATGCTCGGAATAACTAAACCGAGGATACAATAAAAAAATCACCAAAACTTCAAAATAGAAAAATATACAAACTATGTTTATTAAATATTTAAATTTAGAATTATATAAAATATATCTAAAAAACTAATTGTAATAGCCTTAAATTACCAAATTATGGATATAAAATACCTGTTCGAAACTTTTGTACACAACTTTTTAATAATATCTCGTAATAATAATGCTGTACGTTGTAAACCATACCAAAGTTGAATTTTACTTCATAAGATTTGAATAATCCAATGCTTATTGCATTTTCTCGAAAGTTAAAATAAAAAATGGGATCTAAATTTAGATCTGCATTAAACGCAAAACACAATCATAAAATGAAAGCGTACGTAAAAGTGGAATTAAATGTGCAATTAAAAGTAGTAACAGTGCCTGCAAAGATCAAATGTTTTAAATTTTAATATAATACGAATTAAATGTACTTTACCATTAGATCAATGGCACCTTTCAGAAAATCTAGGTGGAAACCCAAAAATGGTTTCCTAATCAACACATAATACATTAAGAAATGAAGAAAAGGACGCTTAGGATATCAGAAGATATAGCGGTGTGCGAAAAAATATGAGCAAAATTAATTTTAAGATATCGGAATATAAACCCCTATTCTGTCCTCCATGGTCACATAGGATTAATTTACCATCCCGCCTAAGACTGTTTATTTTAGCAAAATTTAAGATTGTGATGGCGCCTAGAGAAAATTTTTCCCGTAGATTTACGGAAAGTGTGAGGTGTATGAAACAACTTTTCAATCATTTTACTCCTTATATCGACCACGCCCATTTCACTATAGCTGGCTGGGCAACCCGCTTATTTCGGTAAGCATACACGATGCCTAGTGCGGTTTGGACGTGTAACATATTAAATGATTTATAAAAATTAACTGTAGATTTGATTGTTAACCCTTAAGTGGTCGCTTTGTCGTTCTTAAAAAATCAGCGGTGAGACGTGGCACCTGTGTATCCTCCTATTATAATATTTACTAACAACCTCTACTGTTGGCGGTTCTGACAGTGACGAGACGGATGATGCGTTTTCGTGAGGTGTTCATCCTGGCGTATAAAGCACACCACAGCGACTATGTAAGTATATTGAATTTTTAGAAAACCTAGCTAAATATTTGTTGCTATTATCTAATTTTAGATGTATCTTATTATTTTCAATTCTCATTTCAGGTTTCTATCAAAGATCTTGAATATCTTCCACAGCATGAAATGGAAGCAATCATTAAAAGAATTACTGATGATCTTGGTGTTATCGAAGAGGACGCTTCTGATGTACTCATAGAAAACAGTGGACGTGACTCGTGTTCAGAACAAAAAGGGAACGAAGAAGATGCCAACGAAGGAGGCGATGTAGACGGGAATGAAGGGGATCATCTAGAAGATTTGGAACAAAATCAGTTGCTACAACAATTCGGAACTCCCATTCTGCCTATGGTCAAAATTTTTCCACGGTCTATGCTAACTAGACAACAAGTAGCAGACGAGCTAACGGAGTTTTAATTTATTATTACTGCACGTATGGTAGAACAAATTACTAACTATACGAATATATTCATCAGAAGTACCCAAGAGCATTACATAAGAACACGGGATGCGAAAGAAACTACGAAGGAAGAAGGAAGAAATGTTAGCGTTATTTGGAATCCTTTATCTAACAGGTGTAAAAAAAATTAACCATGGAAATTTTAGAGAGATATGGTCAAAAGACGGCTCTGGACAAGTGTGGTATTACAAGCTTGTATGGGTTACAAAAGGTTTCTGTTTCCTCTCAGTGACAACAGGGCCGATCGTGAACAAAGAAAGCTTACTAACAAACTAGCTCCCATTAGGGAAATTCCAGATGAACCAGCAAGGTATGGTGTGGTATTTGCTTTGTGTGACTCGAAAATGTTTTACGTTTCAAACCTTGAAGTTTACTGTGGGAAGCAACCATTGGGAGTATATGAGATATCTGACTCTCCAAATGATATTGTCTTGAGACTGATCGAGCCTTTCAAGAATAAAAACAGAAACCTGGCAACAGACAACTGGTACACTAGTTATCCATTGGCCGAAAAAGTTCTTGAAAAGAAAATACTGCTACCTGGAACACTAAAAAATATAAGCGAGAGATTCCACCCGAGTTACTGCCAAACAAAGACAAACGGATTAAATCATCGATTTTTGTGTTTTCTGGTAAAGTTCTCCTGTACTTTACTCCTAAAAAGAACAAATCTGTAATCTTATTATCCACTATGCATGATAGTCACTATAGAACAGGCGACTGAAAAACCAGTCATTGTGCTAGACTACAACACAGTCGATCAGATTTTTCCAATTATAGTACCCACAGCCGCAGGCGTTGGCCGTTAGTGATTTTATATCAGATTCTAATATTGGAGCGCTAAATTCAAACGTAATACGCAATTCATTATATTCTGATGCCGGCCAAAATCGCAAAATCTTTTTGAAGCAACTAGCGTTCTCTCTTATGAAGCCCCATTTGGTAACGAGATCAAGGCTAACGAACCTATCTTTATTGTCAAAAAATTTTCTACGCCTATACAAAACAGAAATGGTGAACGATCAACAACAACCTACAGAAAAGTCCAAGGGAAAATGTGTTCAGTGTGTCAGATCCACCACAATAATGTGCACACTTTGTAGGAAACCTGCATATAAAGAACATATTAGTAATTACATCCCATATCTGTTTGGAATGTGACGCCGTGGAGTCTGGTGAAGACAGTTTGTAAGACTTTTATTTGTGATGATGTAATCCGAGTTCCTATATTTCTAGTACGTATCAGAATTATGTTATTTATTTTTTGACATTCAAGAGTATTATTTTTTTGTTTTAGTTTTTATACTTTTTATACGAGCGTTTTATAGACATGTTGTCTTTTGAGTTCCTAAATTATTTTACCGAGTAATGTTTTTTTATGTCTAAGAGTATTATTGTATTTTATATTTATATGTATTTTTTCGTATATCAACGTTTACATAAAATCAATAAATACCTATCGTTATGAACTATACAGTGCTAGTCAAAAGTCCCCTCCCCCCTTGTATCTTTTGAACGGTTTTAATTATACATTACATTACATTATTAAACAGATACAAGCTTCTTAACTAGTCATGACAAGTGACGTAATAGTCATATATGACGTCACAGGGCCACAGTGACCAATAATTTTAAATAGTACCTTATGGCAAGTGACATCTCGTTTGAAATGTATTAAAATTACCTATTCAGTAATACTAATTTTGTTAGGGTTTAGGTTGATTTTAATAAAAATTAAATAAATACTAAAATTATAGTTTGGCATTTAATTAATCAAACTTCAAGGACCAACTCTTATAGTAAATGTTGGAAATGTGCTCCACTTAATTCCTGCCAGTAATGCATCCTATTGCTAAACTCTTGTCGTATTAGTTCAAATGTGTCTGCGGAAATTACTCGACACTTTTCAACAATTCTTTGTTTCAAAATGTGCATACTGCCAGGTGCTGTAGCGTAAACCTTAGATTTTAAACATCCCCACAGAAAAAAATCTAATGGTGTCAGGTCTGGTGACCGAGCTGGCCATTCTATCGGACCTCGTCATCCAATCCATCTGCCACGATATTCTTCATCCAAGTAACGTCTTACTGCACCATAATAGTGTGCAGGAGCACCGTCTTGTTGGAACGTTATTTACAAGTTGCCGAATTCATCTAGATTATCTTCCAAAATTTCAAGATTTAACGGTTCAATTGCGTTTTGTAACATCTCCAGATACACTTCACCGGTTAAGTTAGCATTGAGAAAAACAGGTCCAACTATGTGGTTTCCCGAAGTACCTGACTAAACATTTAGTTTTTCTGGAAATTGAGTATGTTTTTTACGAAAGATTTGAGGATTTGTGTCACTCCAATATCTCACATTTTGTGTGTTAACGTTTCCATTGAGGAAGAACGTACTTTCGTCATTAAAACAAATTGATTTTATGTAGTCTGGGTGTTGGATAATCTGATTGGACATATTTTCACAGAATTCTAATCTTCGGTCGGGTCATCGTCTGAAAGTTGGTGCACCATTTTTAATTTGTATGGATGAAATTTGTTTTTAGACAACACCCTATGTACTGTCCTTTGACTGACTTCACAGATAGACGCAACTTGGGCTGCAGAAGAAGTAGGATGTACTACCGTTTCTGCAATTATGTCGATTTTTTTGTCGTCACTAATTGTTGGTCGACCAGATCGTTTAACATCTTGAACACTACCGGTTGCTTCAAACTTCTGAAGAAGTAAATAAGTCCTCGATATAGGGCGATCGGGTTATCACTCATTAAAAATCCGTTCCGCTGCATGGAAATTGTTTCTACAATCACCAATTATTAAGATAGCTGCTACTTTGTCGGCTACCGTACGTACCATTTTGTCTATGTAGACACATAAACGTCGCGTTAAAGAACAATTAAACTGAATAGTCAAGGTATAAAAACTTATCAAAGTAAAAACAACGAGAGAATTAAAAAATGTCAACTTTTTTGACAATTAACCAGAGGCAGACTTTACAATCTTGATTAATTAAATGCCAAACTATAATTTTAGTGTTTATTTAATTTTTATATCAAAATCAACCTAAACCCTAACAAAATTAGTATGACTGAATAGGTAATTTTAATACCTTTCAAACGAGATGTCACTTGCCATAAGGTACTATTTAAAATTATTGGTCACTGTTGCCCTGTGACGTCATATATGACTATTACGTCACTTGTCATGACTAGTTGAGAAGCTTATATCCGTTTATATTCACCCACCAAATTTCATTAGAATAAATAAAACCGTTCAAAAGATACAAGGGGGGAGGGGACTTTTGACTAGCACTGTATATTATTTATTAGACTCCAATATAAAATTAGTTTAATGTCATATTCCCAACAAAAGTTATTGGCGTATAAAGTACGCCACAGCGACCAGTTATGCGATACCAAACCCATCGACCACTTTAGGGTTAGGTTACTCTTCTTGATATAGTGTGACACGATTTAAAATGTTCTCTATAATGCTGTAATGATACTAAATTATGCTACCTTCTTCTACAATTAGATATCTCATTCCACCTGTACAATCTCGAGGAGTTTGAGATTGTTTTGTGAAACTCAGAAAGTGCATTTAGGCAGATTCTAAAGTTGAATTAACTTAATAACTGTGTGTTAATTAGTATATTATGAGCTATGTTCAAAGTATTTTTTTTTTTTGTCTATTATGGGGATCTCAAAAACTAGATCAGATGGAAAGACGGGTAAATAGGGAAAGATTTGTAGTTTTGTGCGACCAATTCAGTGCATATTTTCTTTCCTTCATAAAGCCCAACACTAACTAGATGCTTAAAAAAATAATTTTTCTCTAATTCCTTTCAATGTGTATAATTCCATTATTTCTATTTTAAGAAAAAAAGTGTACAGGAGAAAGTTGTAGATAATTATGTTCTTTATAAGGGAGGTTAGTCGGTATTTTGATGTAAGCTTTTTTGAGTTACAAGAAAATTATACATTATTTAAAATTGAAACAATACTTTGCTATGACTTTTTAGGAAGGCGTTATTCTGGCGTTTTAATAATACAACATATGACAGCTATTTTGAAAAACTAAAGAGATACGGCCTTTTTTTCAGTTTAATTTCATGGTAGGCCATGGAAGCCGTTGTTGATTGACAAACCAACAAGTAATTACTAATATGATGAACCATAGAAGTAAATGTGATTTGCGTGTACAAAGCGTACCACTACGCTTTGGATAATGTTTTATGAGTCATTACATTTAATTTTTCAAAATGAAGGGAAAGCTCAATATGTATTGAAACAATTGAAATATATTATTTAGAAACTGAAAAGCATCATTAAAAAAAATTGAACTACGAAGACTACTCTATGACTAACAACTGAAGATTAAGTAATGTCCAGGCATACGTGTAGGCACCAACACTTCGCCGATGCCATCCGGAAATGTTACATTAATTGAATAAGTAGTCTAGTTATCTGTACTATGGGATGTATCTATCACTCTATCGTTTAAGCTTAATTTGTTAATCTTGTGTCTATATAAATATTTTTGTAGAAATAAACATTGTTTACTTCACTTAAGTAAACTCGACAAGTTATATAGAGATTCAGTATTGTGTCACATAAATATACTACTTTCACCGGTTATTAAAAGTATGTAATTGTGATAATAACGACATTATTTGTTGTTTTTTCTCTAATAAATTGAAATACCATACACGATGATTAGAAACTATTTTGTTTAGTAAACAATTTCGGGAGCGAAATGAGATGTTGGTTACCTACTCGTATGCCGGGATATTACTTATGACCAAAATAGTACATAGATTCAAAAGATTACCATTACAATCAAGGTACAAAATACGCCTTTTTAAAACAGAATCTGTGGCTTTACTTAAAGAACGCTTATTGATACTAGCTTATAGTATGGCTTCTTAGTACACTTTATCCTTTATCGTTCCCAAAAATAGAAATCCTAAACAGAGAGACCTGGTGATCGAGGTGACCATGCAACTGGTGTATTCTTCCCTATCCACAAATCGGATTGTATCTAAATAATTTCGCACTTATGATTATGGGACAGTGAACCATCTTGCTAGAACCACTCTAGTACAGCACTATTCAAATTTATCTCATCTGCCATATGTTCGAAGTCATTTTGTAGGAAATGAAGGTAACGTAAGTCCCATCAAAAACACATTGAACCCAAATTTAATTTATAATCATTTTTGCTGAACAGAATCCAGATTTTCTTGTGGGCAGAGATGATTGTTGTGACTATGAAACACCCTACAATTTGTAAACCCTCCTTCGTCCGTCCGAAGTACCTTAAGCTTAAACTATGAATCGAAGGCACTTCAACTATTTAACACCGAATACTACATTCAACCATTTCCCGATTTTCTAGATTAGAAAAATTAGAGACTAAAAACACTAACCAAACTGAAAACATCAAAGTAATATGAGTAACATTTGCGAATCAACAACGGCTTCCATGTACTGTTGCGGACGAAAGTGGTAGTAGAATCGAAAGTAACAGATAAGTTACGGTGCTGGAAGGCCAGTGGAATGAAGGGTGTGAGCGTGTTATTAAGTTTGCGATTAGGATACCTCATAGTACGTAGGACATAATAGGAGAGCGTCATAAATTAAATAGGCACCAGTTTTTTTATAATCCACAATATTGAGGTCTAAATACCTATATGAGAGTATTCCAGAGTAAAGCTCAAAACAAACGAAAAACTTACTTACCTTACGTCACATAAACCAGGTGAATCGATAAATTAAAATCCTTGGTCTGGTGTTTCCTGTAAAGCTTTTTGCACGTTATCACAATAAAATTACGTGCTAACAGACCAGTTGATAGGTCATCAACCTTATCTACTATAATTTTACTTTACGTTAAATCCTATCAGTGAAATTTTATATCTTAAAGAGAAATAAAATAAAAACTAGGCGAATGCTAGTGCATTACAGAACATTCTTGCAACATACTAAAAATATTTCAACGCCTATTTGTATTTCCAAACATCTGTATGCGAATCTTGAAATCACATTACTGAATATAATCACTAATATTTCGATTCATTTCCTGAATTGATAATATTCGAATTTATTATATTACATTAATTGAATAAGTAGCCTGGTTACACAGGACTGCAAATTGACACTTTTGATTTTTTTCACCGTAATGGGTGAATCGTATGTATTTTGGTGCGCTGAGTCCAAATATGACCTCAGTTTTCTCCAGCACGTAAGGATTTTCCGCAAAATGAAAAGAAAGTTATGTAAAACCCGCAGTACATATAGGTAAAAATGCATTTTGAAAAAATATATTACTAGTGGTTTATTTACATTTTAAATACAATTTGATAAAATAATATGTATATACAATAAGGACTTATAATAATTCTTTATAATATCTACATCTTTTCCCTCAAAACCCCGTTTTGAGCTTTTCCGTTTGTGGGATGTTTGAAGTTCTCTATGAAGCATCCAACAGTAGTCTCCCATCATATTCACATCCCATCGTCCTTGGTACCTCCGTTCCATTTCTTTCATGTCTTGGTGGAACCTCTCGCCCTGCTCTTCACTTACGGCACCAAGGTTTTCTGGGAAATAACTCAAATGGGAGTTCAAAAGTGAAGTTTCAAGCTCATGGAGCACCCCAAGGTTTTAAAACATTTCAACATTTTATTTACAATTTCTTCATAATCCGGTCCTTATTGTTCCCCAAAACTTAGTCACAACTTCTTGAAATGATATCCACGCCTCTTTCTCAGCTTTTTCATCACCTTCTCAAACTGATTGTCTTTCATTAGTTTCCGAATGTCCGGGCCAACAAAAACACCCTCCTTTAACTTTGCCTCAGACAGTCCCGGGAATTTCTTTTCAAGGTATTGGAACGTTTCGCCATCTTTTGGCAATGCCTTGACAAACTGCTTCATCAGACCAAGCTTGATGTGAAGTGGGGTAAAAGCACTTTTTTGGGATCAACCAAAGACTCAAAGTGAACATTGATAAAATTATTTTAAAAACTATTTTGGAAAATATAAAACTATGAAGCCGAATAGGAAAAACAACTTTTTTCGGCATATTCATAAATATACGCCTTAAGGTAGGCAATCCAGAAAAATGCATTTTGCGGAAAATGCTTACGTGCTGGAAAAACTGATGGCATTTCCGAACTCAGCGCAACAAAATACATAAGAATCGCCCATTATTTTAAAGAAAAAATTTGGTCGCAGACGTGTTATCTGTACTATGGGAGTGTCTATCGCTTTATCGTTTAAGCTTAATTTGTTAATCTTGTGTCTATAATAAATATTTTGTAGAAATGAACATTGTTTACTTCACTTAAGTAAACTCGACAAGTTGTACAGAGATTCAGTATTGTGCACATAAATATATTACTTTCACCTGTTATTAAAAGTATGTAATTGTGATAATAACGACATTATTTAGTTTTCTAATAAATTGAAATACCAAACAGAATCTGTGGCTTTACTAAAGAACGCTTATTAACTAGCTTATAGTATGGCTTCTTAGTACACTTTATCCTTTATCGTTCCCAAAATAGAAATCCTAAACAGAGAGACCTGGTGATCGAGGTGACCATGCAACTGGTGTATTCTTCCCTATCCACAAATCGGATTGTATCTAAATAATTTCGCACTTATGATTATGGGACAGTGAACCATCTTGCTAGAACCACTCTAGTACAGCACTATTCAAATTTATCTCATCTGCCATATGTTCGAAGTCATTTTGTAGGAAATGAAGGTAACGTAAGTCCCATCAAAAACACATTGAACCCAAATTTAATTTATAATCATTTTTGCTGAACAGAATCCAGATTTTCTTGTGGGCAGAGATGATTGTTGTGACTATGAAACACCCTACAATTTGTAAACCCTCCTTCGTCCGTCCGAAGTACCTTAAGCTTAAACTATGAATCGAAGGCACTTCAACTATTTAACACCGAATACTACATTCAACAATTTCCGATTTTCTAGATTAGAAAATTAGAGACTAAAACACTAACCAAACTGAAAACATCAAAGTAATATGAGTAACATTTGCGAATCAACAACGGCTTCCATGTACTGTTGCGGACGAAAGTGGTAGTAGAATCGAAAGTAACAGATAAGTTACGGTGCTGGAAGGCCAGTGGAATGAAGGGTGTGAGCGTGTTATTAAGTTTGCGATTAGGATACCTCATAGTACGTAGGACATAATAGGAGAGCGTCATAAATTAAATAGGCACCAGTTTTTTTATAATCCACAATATTGAGGTCTAAATACCTATATGAGAGTATTCCAGAGTAAAGCTCAAAACAAACGAAAAACTTACTTACCTTACGTCACATAAACCAGGTGAATCGATAAATTAAAATCCTTGGTCTGGTGTTTCCTGTAAAGCTTTTTGCACGTTATCACAATAAAATTACGTGCTAACAGACCAGTTGATAGGTCATCAACCTTATCTACTATAATTTTACTTTACGTTAAATCCTATCAGTGAAATTTTATATCTTAAAAGAGAAATAAAATAAAAAAAAAACTAGGCGAATGCTAGTGCATTACAGAACATTCTTGCAACATACTAAAAAATATATGGCGGATTTTTATACCTTTTAAATATTCAGCTGTTTTAGAAATATTTAATAAAAAACAAAAACTGACCCCAATAAACCCCCCTCTCCGAGACATCCAGACATCATGACCTATCTTAACGAAACTTGGCCAAAAGTTGTAAAATGAGCTAATAAGTCGATTTAGTGATAGTGAAAAATAAGTCGATTGCATAACCTTCTATACTTACCGATGTATATGTGGGTTGAAAGTTAAAAAAATATACGTCGCTTATCTTTCAAGATAACTATGGACTAGTTCATATCACTTTAAAGGAAATTTCGCACCCTTTCAAATAAAGTAAGAATATTTGTATGTTATACCAGCAATACGAGGGATGTTTTCAATTTCCGGAACCGGAAGCAGTGTTTTCATCAGGATAATATCATTTAGTTAGCTAACCAAAATAGTTAGAAGGTTATAACAATATCAATATTAAATACTTGAAGATTCATATCTCCTATAGTAATAACTTTAGAAGAAGCAGGTTAGTTGCATTCATAAGCATGGATGGTTGCCCAGAAAATATAAAAAAAGAAAAACAATGCTTGGAGAGAATCTTCAATAAATCAATTTCGAATAATTGCTAAAGTTTGACCCCTTAAATGTAGGCAAATTTGTACCATAATTTATTACGTACAGAAACTCTTATTTAACTACGCAAATAGATTTCAAATTCTTTTATATCTTGAACGGTATCGGAAATACATATTTGTACACAAAAAATGTATATGTGACTGCGGTCATATTCAATTTTGAAAGCTTTAAAAAATTGCATTTCGTGCGAGTAATTGATAACCTAAATTTCAATCTTCTATGTTAAAATTTGAAAATATGCCCCCAAAATAACACCCTTATTTTCACCCCCTGTATACCTATTGCATTCAAAAGCTGGTTTTTTCGACATAATTGTCTCGTAGACCTCATTCCAAATTTCATCAAAATCTTCTGTATAGCTTCGGCTGGCACACACACGCACGCACACACGCACGCGCGCACGCACGCACGCACGCACGCACGCGCACACACACACAGACATATTGAAAAATTTTCTAAAATTTTGTATTTCGCGTTCAGGGATTCGTAGACTATCAAAATAATGCAACTTTTTTTCGATTTTTTTTCGACTGCAATACATTCTTGTTTAGTAAGAAAGTAATTATAGAGAAATCTCTCACAAATTATTACTTTAAAGGCTTCCATAAAAATCACCAAAAACAATAAATGAACTTCGACCCTTTAAGGTCGTGTAAATAAAAAAGTTCCATAAAAATACTTCCGTTTAGTGGGATGTTTGAAGTTCTCATGAAGCATCCAACAGTAGTCTCCCATCATATTCATCCCATCGTCCTTGGTACCTCGTTCCATTTCTTTCATGTCTTGGTGGAACCTCTCGCCCTGCTCTTCACTTACGGCACCAAGGTTTTCTGGGAAATAACTCAAATGGGAGTTCAAAAGTGAAGTTTCAAGCTCATGGAGCACCCAAGGTTTTAAAACATTTCAACATTTTATTTACAATTTCTTCATAATCCGGTCCTTATTGTTCCCCAAAACTTAGTCACAACTTCTTGAAATGATATCCACGCCTCTTTCTCAGCTTTTTCATCACCTTCTCAAACTGATTGTCTTTCATTAGTTTCCGAATGTCCGGGCCAACAAAACACCCTCCTTTAACTTTGCCTCAGACAGTCCAGGAATTTCTTTTCAAGGTATTGGAACGTTTCGCCATCTTTTGGCAATGCCTTGACAAACTGCTTCATCAGACCAAGCTTGATGTGAAGTGGGGTAAAAGCACTTGTTTGGGATCAACCAAAGACTCAAAGTGAACATTGATAAAATTATTTTAAAACTATTTTGGAAAATATAAAACTATGAAGCCGAATAGGAAAAACAACTTTTTCGGCATATTCATAAATATACGCCTTAAGGTAGGCAATCCGCAGAAAAATGCATTTTGCGGAAAATGCTTACGTGCTGGGAAAAACTGATGGCATTTCCGAACTCAGCGCAACAAAATACATAAGAATCGCCCATTATTTTAAAGAAAAAATTTGGTCGCAGACGTGTTATCTGTACTATGGGAGTGTCTATCGCTTTATCGTTTAAGCTTAATTTGTTAATCTTGTGTCTATATAAATATTTTTGTAGAAATGAACATTGTTTACTTCACTTAAGTAAACTCGACAAGTTGTACAGAGATTCAGTATTGTGTCACATAAATATATTACTTTCACCTGTTATTAAAAGTATGTAATTGTGATAATAACGACATTATTTGTTGTTTTTCTAATAAATTGAAATACCAAACAGAATCTGTGGCTTTACGTAAAGAACGCTTATTAACACTAGCAAAAGCTTCTAGTATGGCTTCTTTGTACACCTTATCCTTTTCGTTCCCACAAATAGAAATTCAAAACAAAAGATCTGGTGATCGAGGTGGCATGCAACTGGTGCATTCTTTCCTATCCACAAATCGGTTGTATCTAAACAATTTCGCACTTAGCTGATTATGGGACAGTGAGCCATTTTGCTGGAACCACTCTAGTACAGCGCGATTCAAATTTAACTCATCTGCCATATGTTCGAAATCATTTTGTAGGAAATGAAGGTAACGTAAGTCCCATCAAAACACATTGAACCGAAATTTTATTTATAATCATTTTTGCTGAACAGAATGCAGATTTTTTGTAGCCAGAGATGATCGTTGTGTCTATTAAACACCCTACAATTTGTAAATCCTTCTTTGTCCGTCCAAACTACCTTAAGCTTAAACTGTGAATTCAAGGCACTTCAACTGTTTGACACCGAATACTACATTCAACCATATCACGCTTTCCTAGATTAGAAAAGTGCATTGTAGAGACTAAAAACACTAACCAAACTGAAAAGCACTTTTAAACATAAAGGTAATATGAGTAACATTTGCGAATGAACAACGGCTTCCATGTACTGTTGCGGACGAAAGTGGCAGTAGAATCGAAAGTAACAGATAAGAAGAAGGTGCTGGAAGTCCAGTGGAATGAAGGGTGTGAGTGTGTTATTAAGTTTGCGATTAGGATAGCTCATAGTACGAAGGACATAATAGGAGAGAGTCATAAATTAAATCTGCACCAGTTTTTTTTATAATCGTTAATATTGAGGGTATTCCACAGCAAAGCTCAAAACTAACAAAAACTTGCTTACCTTACGTCACATAAACCAGGTGAATCGATAAATTAAAAGCCTTGGTCTGGTGTTTCCTGTAAAGCTTTTGCACGTTATTACAATAAAATTACGTGCTAACAGACCAGTTGATAGGTCATCAACCTTATCTACTCTAATTTTACTTTACGTTAAATCCTATCAGCGAAATTTTATATCTTAAAAGAAAAATAAAATAAAAGAAAACTAGGCGAATGCTAGTGCAGATCATAGCCCACTATTATTTTCATTTAAAGTTGTATGTTTATGCGTAACCCAAAAACAAAACTTACATCCAAGCATTGTTTTAACTGCCTTACAAAAGGCATAATTGTCTACAACATTTTCTTTCACATTTTTTGTCTTAAAGTTGAAAAAACGCATTTAAGGAAATTACAGAATGGTAGTTCTCGTAAAGTATGTGGTTAGCCATGGACGAAAACAAAGGTGCGCGGAATTGGCCTCATATGTAAATAATGCCACGTTGCGTTTTCATAATGTACTGTTGAGTCCTTGCTTATTCCGTTGTTTATCTGTTATAGTCCGCATTTAATATTCATCGAGTACTTAGCAGGTTTGCTTGGTATGTACATTCTGAAGTCAGTGTCCCGAAATGCAACAAGTTGCTCGTCAATTGTAAGATATTCGCTTGTACAAAAATATTTTTGATTACTACTCTTTGTTACTATCCGGCAATACTTTTCCATGGCATCGCTAACGTGGTAAGCTACTGGTAGCCCGTAAATCCATTTATCAAGGACGATTACAGTGAAACTTCTTCCGTGTGTTATGCCTCCAGCGCTCTTCATGTTCTTCATTAACGTCTGTTTAATCGTCATGTCTGACTATACACTACACCAGTGTTTATCAGAACGACGAATAGTGAAAAACCATCTTTTAGGAATTTTGCAAACTTATCATTAGTCGTTATGCATGTAAGAGTTTTCATATTTTGCATGATTTTGTGTATGGAAAGTGTCCAGTAGCACGGAAAATTGGCAACATGGCCCTTACGCAGTCTAAATAGAGGTTCCAATTTCCCATACGTACTGCTTGTTTAAATGGATGGCAATGGTAATAATCGTATAATAGGGCACAAAGTTGAGCTTTCTCGCAGTTTACGAATTTGTCCAAGAAAATAATTCTTAACTTTCTCTACGACAGTATCGATCTGTATGGAATCAAAACCTGGTATGTTACTATTAAAAGTTGTAAGAATTTCTTGCAGATGTTCTGTCTCAGTTTCATCGATCGACATTTCTTCAATAATTATAGTAGACAGTATGTAAGAATAAGTGCTCGTATTACCGAGCATTCCATGATTCTCATACGTTCTTCTTTTTCGGCTATAGTCCTTGTATGTACCTGCTATAATTATAGTTTTAAATCTGATCCCTAAGGCACACATCTGTTGGTCTCTTTCGCGTTGTTGTAGACACGACCGCATCTCCGTATCCTTTAATTAATTTGATTTGCAACGTTTTGTAGTCATCGAAGAAGCCATATTTTCTTCCATCTTCCTCATTAACCGGTAAAATAAATTGAAAATCATCAGCATTTTCTGAAATTATACACATTTTAAACGATGAAACGATTCCCTCGTTTTCTGGACGACCCGTTTTCGGCGGGATGGTTGTAATAAACTTTTTATGTTACGTTGAAATTTGCAATAATGTAACAACTTCGTTCATTTTCGTGTCATCTAAATTGCATACCTTATTGGCTGAAACTGTGCATAAAAATTATTTTAATTCGTACTCACGTCGTTTTGAGTTTCGTACGTCATGCGCAATGATTTAATTAGCATCGTTTTCGGTATATTATTGAAAGCGAGAAGAGCGTCCATTTTGCCCTCTTAAATATGTATTGAAAAGTGTCGTATAATTTTACGGTAAGAGCTATTTAAACCTATTTTACATTGTTTGGCATGTTTTCCTTTTTAACCATTTTATTTTCACGGTAACTTTTCCTTTTGCGTATTTCATTGTACAACTAAGTTTACCGTTATTTGTACGCTATACGTTTCAATTGATCGAGGAATTCAGCAGAATTTTGTTATCAGTAACAGTACAACAGCCAAAATGTAAAAGTACTGCAGGTATTTCATTTCTAAGTATTAATTTATAATGAATTAAGTAATCCAAGTTTACTAACATTGGTATTTAGTTTTTCTACTTTATAACTTGATTTGAAGATATATATATATATATATATATATATATATATATATATATATATATATATATATATATATATTCCTTACAACTAAGATACTCTCAAATACTGCAACAGGTGATATTATTAGTACTACAGTGGTCCGTCAAATTATAGCAGTTAAGTTTCTTTTATAAAAAGCATTTGAAACATTTATTTTGGGAAGGGCAAACATTTTCCAAATCGAAAGTTACCGACGATACTGTCTTATTTATTTTCTGTCTCTCTTTGGCGCTTTTTCTTGGCTTTCTATGATCCTTCCTGGCGTTTTTCGTCTCGTACCGGTTCTTGAATCCGTTTTAACTCACTACATTTACTCAAGGTCTTTTTGATATGAAACAAATTAATTCTTTTAAAATCATGCTTTTAACACGAAGTTTTTCGAAAATGCTGTAAATTACATTCCTTAAATTGCGAACATCAAATATTTTGATATTGCTTCAATAGCGAATCTCGATTCAAACAGTAAAGTTTTGCAAGGTCTTTCTGCCAAGTCTCTGCCCATTTCTTTTTGTTCTAGAATACAGTCAATTGATTTTGTGAGTGATTTAAAATATAAATATACTTTGTATGTTATGATACCTAAATTATTTTTAGCTATTTTAAACTGGTTATTACTTTTTATTATCCTCGTCCTTTACTCACCTTCGAGATATATTTCTTTTACGAATCTTGCATATGTGCCACTTTTCTATATCGAAATTTCATAATTGATTAAAATATTTTGTTCTCTTCTGGTGTCATATTTTTGATATAGGTGAAGAGTTAATTTAACAATTTCTTGAGTGCTTTTTGCATATTGTTCTCCTTTCTGATTTTTTTTTACTATCATTTGTACTTATGTCAACATTTTCTTGTAGGTTTTTTTTCTGATTCTGATTTTTTTTTGATCTTCCATAAACTGACCAATCTCTGATTAATTTGTTTGGTCAGTCTCTTCTACAGGACCCTCATTTTCGATATATACATTAACAACTTCTAGGTTCTTGTAAATTCCTTGAGTGGGAAGTTCTGGGGCTGAAATTGCTTCAATAATCATGGACTGCTTGTTAACCTATTGATATATCGAAGTTTTTAATGCTAGGCGAACAACTTTTGGTCTTATTACCCTCTGAGGCTAAAAAGTCGACAGACAGACTCCACTGATTTTATTAGTACCCAGTACGTCTGGGTTTTGATTACCATATTTGTTTTCTTGGTTAAGTGCTTCATCCATTAGTTTAAAATTAAAAATAAAGTACTAAGGTAGTATATTTTAATCCTCGTTACATGCGGTAACTAAAATGCTAGCATATAGTTGGATTTTTCCCAGTTCTTTACAAAAAAAAAGCATATTAATCTTTCAGTGATAACGCTCGGTCTCACAGACCAACGGTTTCAATTTTTGTCGCTATTAATGTAACCTTGAACGCCAGACCTGTGAATGGAATGCGTTTACCCTTCAGTTCGTACTGGAAACTCGTAGTGTTCTGTGGTTCGAATTAAAAAAATTACCTCGGTCTCACAGACCGACATTGTCACTCGCGTATTTAAGATTAACTGGTTGTGTGAATTAGCAGGTACGGTAATTTCAAAAAGTGTCCGCGGTCATATATTTTATTTCTTAATATTTTTAGCAGAAATGAGTTACGAGGAGGAACAGAAACATCTCTTGCGTTTACTCGAAGAAGAAAATCCATATATAATTGACTATAACGACGACGATAATGATATTGCTGAAGCAGACAATGTTGAGCAAGGAGAAACAGATAGTGAGTCTCAACATGAAATAGCGATAACAGAGCAAGATGGAAGTTCCAGTTTGCAACCGGCTCAAAAAACTTATAGAGAACGCTTCTACATTGGTCGTAACAAAACTATAATGTGGAAGAAACACATTCCCCAAAAAATTGTAGAACTCGATCAGAAAATATAATTATCCTTTTACAACGAGTAACAGGACCTGCTAAAAGATTCACAAGAGAAGTAGATATTTGGAAGTATTTTATAGGAGACGATATACTAAATATAGTAGTAGAAAATACCAACAAAGGCATTGCAAATGCGCATTATGATGTTTCCGACAGAACGTCTTACTTTACCGATCTTATTGAAATTAAAGCTTTACTTGGATTACTATAGTTGTCATAAAGACAAATGATTTAAACGCAGCAGATTTATGGAAAACAAATGGAACCGCCATAGAATTATTCAGGCTGACGACGTCCTTACAACCGTTTCGGCTTCTATTGCGACACTTGAGGTTCGATGACAAAGAAACACGTTTACACAGAGCTAAAATAGATAAATTGGCTCCTGTTCGAGAGTTACCTGAAATTTAGTTCAAATTACGAGAAGCATTTTTTGTTATCTGAGTACTTAACGATTGACTAGAAGCTGGAATCATTTAGAGGACGGTGCAGCTTCCGTCAATACATTCCCAGCAAGCCGAACAATTATGGATTAAAAACTTTTCTTTTGACCAATGGAAAAATGTTTTATACCGAAAAGTTAGCATATGTTGGCAAGCAGTCTGATGGTCCATATAATGTTGAGAATAGTGGTTTGGCAGTTGTTCAACGTCTTTGTGAACCAATTTCCGGAACAAAGCGAAATGTAACTATTAATAATTGGTTTAATACCAAGGATCTGGCCGACAAATTACTTCGTGATCATAAGCTCACTGTGGTGGGCACCCTAAAGAAAAACAAACCTCAAATACCTAAAAAAAATTTTGAGGGAAAAACTAGACCAGTCAAGTATGTTTGGGTTTCAAGAACACTTAAGTGTCTTATATTCCAAAAAAAAAAAATAGAAATGTACTGTTGCTTTCTACGATGCATCATGATGACGCGATAGACGCTGATATAGGAAAACCTGATATTATTATGTTGTACAATGCTACCAAATGTAGCGTGGATGTGGTTGATAAGTTATGCGCAACATAAAACACAGAAACAGCTCCTCGAAGGTGGCCCATGGCTATCTTCTACAGCGTGCTGAATATATCAGCAATTTATGCTTTTATTATTTATAATTCGAATATTCTAGGAAGTACTGTGACTCGTAGCCAGTATTTAGAAGGTTTAGCTATGAGTTTGTTGAGGGATACACTTACAGATAGATCTTACAACCAGCACATTCCCGGATTAATTAGACTGAGAATTCAAGAAATTTTAGGTATTGCCCAAGCCAATGAAATAATGTACAGGTGTGCTTTTTGTTATTCTAAAAAGAACTCCGTGCAATAAATGCCAGAAACACTTTTGTTTAGAACATTGTTACACGTCCAAACCGCACTAGGCGTCGCGTATGCTTACTAATGTAAACGGATTGCCAAGCCAGCCAACAGGGAGATGGGCGTGGTCGAAATAAGAAGTAAAATGAATGATTAATACGCTCAAACACCTTACACCGATATTCCAACAGCTCAGTCCGGTAAAATATGTCTCTAGGCGCCACCACAATCGAAACTTTGCTAAAATAATTGTCTTAAGCTGGGTGTTAATTAACCCTACTTGATTGTAGAAAGTAGGATTGTGCTTACTCAGTAAACTCTTACACGAGGGTCCTACAACAAACACTCGTCCAAACAATTCAACTCAAACTCAAATATATTTAGTACTACCCAGGTTATTAGAAACTTTTTGAATACACCTCGTATACCAAAACTTCCGAAATAAAATTTATCATTCAAAGTTAACTGCATTCACATAACCAACAGTTATATTTTCTACGTATCCCTCGTATACATATAACGTTAAATTTCTACTTATTAATGAATAAATAGTTCTTCATTCAATGATCGATAATTAATTTTTAAAATTCTTAACCAAAAGAAAGCAATGTCATCGGCATAATAATTGTTAACGATAAATATATATTGTCCTGCATAAAATAATAAACCAATGTTTACATACACAACCGCGTGGTTGAAAAACCACTGTCAATACAAATTTGTGTTTTTGGAAAAATTCTTAATACTAAAACAACCAATACAACATAACTCGAGACCGATTATCTTTTTACTTCAACACTAATTAATTAACTTAACATTACGAAAATTACAACTAAACAAAAAGATAATCGTGCTTTACTGAATTTTCAAGGTCCTTAAATGTAATTCTTACTTAAAAAAAATTGTCCATTAATCCTACGCTTTTCTTTCTTCTTTCTTCCCGTAAATCAATTATTTGTAGTCCATTTGTATTCCTTAGATTGCCTGAAGGCACATAACGAATACTTCACAATTCCACAACCACTTATTCCTTTCTGCACTCGCGATTAGTCCAACTATGCGAGGTTATTACTCCAATAAACCGTAATATTCTGTACACATTTGGTTGCCTCTTAAAAAAGTTTCTCGCAACCTTTATGACAATTTAGTCCTTCCTTACACAAATAAACTTTTAATGGTGGTCCATAAATAATTTTAACTAAATATCGTTACAAGAACACGCGCCGCACTCAACACTCTAACGTAATAACTGTTACCTTTTATTAATCTGCTTACGCACTTTTTACTTTCTTGAAAATAAACAAACTGATTTTATCTTCAATCTCAATTTAATTAATTGTTTTATTTATGAATGTCTTATACGATTCATCCCCTTTCGGTTTACGCAGTTGTTTAAACAATGACTGCCTTCAATGTTATTCACAAATATAACTCCAACTCAACCCATTCTAATTTCACACTTCACCTTGCGCGCGTGTCTCACCGAGCTCTCACCAAAAGCAACAACCTAAAACTTAAGCTCACGTCAATCTCTGACTTTCCTATTTATACCTTAAGCCATCCATCTTTAAACATGTCCGACTTCCTTGCTATATTCTCCAATGGTATTCATTCAAACTTTCTTAGTCCCGACTGATGCTATCATCTGTACAACCACGCTTATAACTACAATACATCGCCATATTGTTCTTACTTATAAATTTTTCAATTACTTTATGAAGAAGCCATTTCTCGTCATCACATTCATTCAGTAGCCACTCTGGACCATTACACAACTTTCAACGCTTATCTCCTACATGCGCTCGATCTCCTTCCGCAACATTTGCAAAAATAAGCACCGTCTAAGGTCTCAAATCCCATATACATACATGCATTCTCAAAACTTACTACACAACATTCTATAACTAACAAATAACATACCAAATCTTTCTCTACATATTTTCTAAAACATTCTACACTTATACACTCACATCTTCTGGCCAAAATTACTCCTCTATCTTCCAACATTCCATTCCTTACAGTAGCAAAACAGTAGCAAACATTATCGTCCCGTCGACAAATTTCTCTTCACATTTACATTCATCAGAATCTATTTATTCCAACACCAATGTCTTTATAATATTCAAATACACGTATCTACATACTGAATGATATTTCTCCTAAATTTCCAGTGGCGTATTATACACGCACATACATTATGCATATACACAAAAAAAAATTTTTTTTCGTTCAAACAATATACCCGTACTCAAAACACGTAATACACGTCATTATAACATCTTACATACAGGGTGCGTCAACGCAACCTGACAACATGCTATGATGCTATGTGCTGATTGTAATATGTAAACTGTTATTGATGTTCTTCGGAAGGTACTGAAGAATTTTTTTAATTTTTACAGGCGTTATTGTTTTGTTTATCTATAGTTATATCATTAAGGATAAAGTTTTGTTTAGTTTCTTCACAATTCAGTTTTTAATTTACGCCTTCTTCAATTTGTGCTTATTTCTAAGACAAATAAACAAGGAAACACAATAATTTACGATTGTGACAAAAAAG
This sequence comes from Vesta saturnalis, assembly GCA_036346205.1. Lineage (NCBI taxonomy): Eukaryota > Metazoa > Arthropoda > Insecta > Coleoptera > Lampyridae > Vesta > Vesta saturnalis. The sequence goes on along the minus strand of JARFJB010002353.1, from coordinate 1,896,344 downwards.
TTAAAAAGCGCTATCAAATTAATTTAAATTAAAATCGGTTGGTTTTATAAACCAATATGTTTGATTAAACTTATAACGATCAAAAATAATTAATAGACTTATAATTAACAAAATTTAGAACTTACATTAAATGAAGTGGTCCGTGATTTTCAACAAGACGCAATTTTCTACGAATATCTTCCATAAGGGGTTGTAATATCTATCGCTCGAATTTTTCTGTGAATCCTCCGTCTTAACTGTCCTTCATCTTCGGCTTTCCATGCTCCATCATATACTTTTCTACTCGAAAGTGCTCAAAATTCTTCTACTGGGCGTGCCTGAGGGAGATTAAGGGGACTGTCATTTCGTGGTACGAATGGTATGTTATAAACGTTGAGCCAGTTCTGAATTTTCTTAGTGTAAGGGCATGACGCGAAGTCTGGCCAAAACATTATATCGTCTTCAGCATGATGTTCATTAATGAAATAATTGAGTTTGACTTTATATTTAACATTCTATGGGCAGTTACCCTTAACTTCTGAGTTAAATATTTTTCATCAATAACAATGACTTTGTTGTTGGCAAAATGTATGCCTGACAACATGATGATAGTATGCGTGCCTACTGATTTCTCGATATTTTTGACCATTCCTAACCAATTCCCTCGAAACTGTATTCTTAAAAGTTCTATACTCCCTTGTTAATTTTCTAACCGACATTCTCACTGTATTTGTTTCTCTTCTTACTAACCTGTCTGCTCTGGCTTGGGCAAAAGGTTTGGGTCGTCCACTTTTTGGGAGATTTATACATGGTATACCTTATCACTCATAATAAGATACTTATCTTTTTTGGGGTTTCTAATGGTGTATTTTAAATTATACAATCTAAACGTTTCGATAACACTTACAGTTATCTTCGTCAGTAGTAATATTTGTTAAAAATTGTTAAAGATGTAAACAATTTTGGCAAAGTTGAAAAATTAAAACATAAACATCAGACTGCTATTAATATCACAGTTTGAGAAATGTATAAACCCGACTATAAAATTAAATTTTAGTAAAGAATAACTAGGTCATTAAAAATTAAATGTTGTTAAACTGTCATTAAAGATGACAAATCAGAACACTCTACGGCGAAAGCTAACTATGAAATTTGTCAGCCAAAAAACACATTTAACAAAATTTAATCGATTTATGATGTAAGTGTAAAGTTGTGAAAAACTTCAATTTGAAAATGATAAAAGCATTCACAAATTCAAACATTATATCAAATAAAATAACCCAGTTAAATCTAACAAAGAGATATCATTATCAATAAGTGGAAGTGTTATTAACAATGAAAAGCATAATGCAGAACGTTTTTTGTAATTTTTTATTTTAATTTAATTTCAACTACTTATGTTAAATTATAGTGCTGTGGTAATTTAACATATAATTGGTAAAGCATTTGCTTCAAGGTCTAGGAAAAAAAGATAAGTAATTTATTATGAGCGATAATGGTGAAAGTTCACATTTTCATATTTCAGTCCTTTATGGGGAGGAAACATCGTTCTATCAGACAATAAAGCACTATTATATCGTCACTCACTTTTTTATTACGATGCCGAGACCAAAAAATTATCCCAAAGTTTATCTATATTAAAAGAAATTTTAATAACAAGCAAGCGAATAATATCTATAGAAGAACTGAAAATGCTCTTCTGCGTAATCAAATACATATTACTAGGAAGTTATTGGATAACATCGATAAAAATCTTTTATATTTACATTTAGAAATTTCATCTATTTTGAATAAAGAATATTGGGATAAAATTGATTCTATAACGTTTAAATCTATGAAAATAAATTTTGACGTTTCATGTTAACGTCAGAATAAAAAATTTAATAAATTATACAAACAAAATAATAGACAATCTATTGATTATCAAAAAACAGTTATAAACCTTTATTTTATTTTGCCACCATAATGTTCTTTATACGCCTCCAAATGCGGGCGTAATGTGGTCTTTATAGAACGGAAATGTCATTGTTGCTAAGCAGCATGATTGACAGCAAACACATGACATGATATGTCACGTAAGTTGAAAGAATTATTGAAACAACAACCTTACCATACAACCTTTATTAATAAAAATAATAGTAATGAAACTTATTCTTTATAAAAATTGAAAATACAGTTGGATTGATTTGAAATTGTAATTCCAGATGTGCCAACACCAATGCTGACAGTTCCTTCGCCGTTTTGTGGTATACTTATAGCTGCTGTACCAGTAATGTTCTGAGCAATTTTAATTTTATTTTGCAGAGAATTCTCTACATATGATTCGGCTACTTTATCCGATCGCCATCCACCAAGTTGCTTCAGTGCCCTTGTATCACCGCCGCTTTCTGCAAAGATCGTCGGCGCACTCCTGCGAAAACAGTGCCCTGTGTACTTATGGGCATCCGGTAGATTGAGGAACTCTGCTATTATCCTCGGCATTTTGCCTAAGGTGTTTTACCCAACAGTCGCAGCACTACATTTGCCATTATGATACGACAAAAACAAGCTGTCAATTTTAGTATGTTCCGGTCGTAATGCTGCATATTTTCGGTACAATGAGACGTAATCAATCAATCCATCGCTTGGTACAATTGTAAATTGCCTCGAAGTATAAGTTTTGGTTTTTTTGATCTTCACTAATAGCACTGATCCCTCAGTTGTTACGTCCTGTACAGCCGAATCGTGCAGTTATTCGCGACGACATGCTCCAAAAACACCAAAGGCTGTGACAACCTATAAAACACAATAATTTTTATAATGAGAATTGGAAATAAAAACTAAAATCGTTATACTTTAACTAACAAGTACGTATGATCAGGCGTCTTCAACATAAATTCTTCAATTTGATGCCGTTGCATAGGACTTTTTAGCTTGATCACCTACAGAATTATTCTTCATGAATTCTGTGAGCATGGAAAAACGAGATATATCAACATCTTCCTTCAACTTGAACATCTTTTTCAATTTAGAATATAAACACCACTATTCCAGAAGAAATAAAAAAGGAAACTAACTTTGAAGCTATTTCACCAAAACTATATGGTTTACCAAAAACTCATAAACCTAATATTCCTTTAAGGCCTATTGTTAGTGCAATTGGTTCTCCGACATATAGCCTTGAAACACATCTTACATTTTAATACAACCTCATATAGGAAAAACACCCATTATATTAAAAATTTTGCCGACTTTGTTGAAAAAATGCATAGTTTCAAAATTGAAGAGGGTGGTATAATGGTTAGTTTTGATGTTGTTTCACTTTTTACAAAAGTGCCTCTAAAAGAAACTATTGAATACATTGATCATCTTTTTCCAAAGGACATAACCATTCTTTTTTAGCACTGTCTTATTACAACTTATTTTCAGTAGAATAGTAAATTTTATGAACAGATTGAAGGTGTAGCAATGGGTAGTCCCCTTAGTCCTGTTCCAGCTAATTTTTATATGGAAAAATTTTAAACACTACCGTTACAAAATACACCTAAAAAACCTTCAGTTTGGTATAGATATGTAGATGACACATTTGTTATTTGGAGACATGGAGAAGAAGCACTGCATGAGTTTTTGGTTTTTATAAATGGTATACATCCTAGTATTCAGTTTACCATGGAAAAAGAAACTATTGGAAGTTTACCATTTCTTGACATATTAATATCTAAAAATAATAATTTACTATCTTTTAAGGTTTACAGAAATCCGACAAACACTGATAGATACCTTCATAAATTATCCAACCACCATTCACGTCAAAAAATTGGTGTGATTAAATCTTTAGCAGATCGAGCAAAACGAATTTGTGACCCTGAATTTTTGAAGGATGAATATAAATACTTAAGAAAATCGTTACAAGATAATGGATATTCACTTACAGATATTAATAATGTTATTACACCTTCTACGCGTAACCTTAGAGAATAACCAGTTCTTAATGTTGATACTGCTTTTCTTCCTTTTATAGCTAATGTTACAAATAGAATTGAAAAAATTCTAATTAAATATGGCATTAGGACTATTTTTAAACCTACAATAAAAATTAAAGAACATTTAAGATCAACTAAAGATGTGTCAAACCCTTTATAATCCTCCGGAGTGTATAAGTTATCTTGTTCATGTGGAAAAGTATACATCGGAAACACAAAACGTAGCTTTAATACAGGATGCAAAGAACATGTGAGATTTTGTAGATTAGATCAACCAAAGAGGTCTGCTGTGGCTGACCATGCCCTGAATAATCTAAATCATGACATTCAATTTGACAATATGGAAATATTGTCAAGACAAACTCATTATTATGTTCGTTTACAACGTGAAGCTATTGAAATATATAAACACCCTAATAATTTTAATAGACAAGAAGAAAATCTCCGTTTAAATAGGTTTTGGCATCTTATAATTAAAAAAAAAGCATAATGGTACGTCTTAATTTTGATTTTAATTTTAACTTTTGGTATGTCTAGGTTTTTTGCTGTGTTTTTCCTAGACCTTGAAGCAAATGCTTTACCAATTATATGTTAAATTACCACAGCACTATAATTTAACATAAGTAGTTGAAATTAACCCAGATATGCGCATACGCTTACGCGAGGTATTTATAAATAGTTTTTTAAAACCGTAGTTGTTTACAGTACAAATAAACACAATTTATCTGAAAAAATAAATTTTATTGAAAAATAATACAAAATTGAAGCCGTACTACACCTAGTACGGTGGGCAAATGTATGGCAACTAATCAACTATTCTTTGTTATTACAGAATTTAACATTTTGTGTGGTAGGACAAAAAACACTTTACATGCAGTCCTTTGTTACACTTCGTACACCTAGTTGTGGTTTTCTCATGACAATGCGCGCAACGGGTTTGCTTATCTTGAAGTATTCCTAAATGATCTAAACGATCAAAGCGAATATCGATGCCTTCATTACGTGACATGTGACCTTTTGAAGAGTTTTGTTTTTTGTTTTGCACTAATAGCGTAGTCGCAATTCGTCTTCTAAATTTTAATTGTTCTAGTTCTCCCCCCTTTTGCCTATGTAACTGCCAAGAGTTGTGTACTGCCATATCGATGCAGTGTGATATGAGTGGAAAATACCACTTTTTTCCTCTGATCGATATTCTATAAAGACTTATGTTTTGGTCACTCCTGTCAACACCTCCCATATTGGCATTATATAAGTTAATCAAATGCGGCTGGGATACCTAAAACATTTTCAAAATTACAAGATCTATGGGCAGAATGGTAATCGATTGGACTTACCTGTATGGATTCCTTTTCTTTTTGAGAAAATCTCTTGACAGCGTGGATTGGATTAATTCCTGCGGCATTTGAACATAAAGTAACAATACTATTATCGTGCCATTTCACGGCAATTATGTTACTATCTTCAATTTTCTTATAGTCGAAACATCCTCTCACATCATTTTTCATTTGCTTGGAAGTCTTTAGAGGGCTGCTAGGTATGCGATTTTCCCGAATAGTACCTGTAGCTTTGAAGTTCTTCTTGGAAAGCAGTTCCAGCAAAGGTAAAGTAGAAAAAAAGTTATCAAAAAATAAATACATATACTGCTTATTTGGCCACCTTTTTCTCAAAACATCTGCGTATTCCAGAACTACAGATGGTCCAACTCCATAACTAGCATACTGAACGCTAATATTTGTAGCTGCACCTTGGTAGGGCTCGAACCAATTAACATAGCCCAATAAATAAATAAATTGTTTTCAACCATGGCGACCAAAGTATGGAACCATGGCTTCATCAACGCAATGCATTTCCTCGCATTTGCTATATTCTAAGAATTTTTTATTTAGGTGTATAAATAAAGGCCTAACTTTAGCATATTTGTCAGTCGCATCTATTGTATTATTATCTGCTATATGAAGATGAGATAGAATAAATTCGAATTTGTTTCTCGATATTGCCTCGGATACCAATACAGTATGAGAGTCTCTCTCGTATTCCCAAAACATTCGTCGCCTAGGTATCTGTATATACCCACTCAGTAATAATACGCCAATGAACGCTTTCAATTCCGACTTTTCTATCAACACATTCTGGTTTCTTTGTTGTGCATACCGATTCGTCTCTGTTACAATTGTCTCTAATATTTCTTTGTCAAAAAATTAAAAAAATAAATCCGCAGGGTTTTCGAGATTCGCTTGTGCTATATCTGTATCATCAAAAATATTGTTGTCAAGTGGCAAGTCATTGTCTTCCCATTTATAAATTCTTTTTATTTTTTTGGGTTTAGTTACTTTAGTTCGTAATCGACATTTCAAAACTGAAAGAGGCATTTCATCTTCAGATGAGAAGCTAGAGTCACTCAAATTGTTTTCATTGTCTGATATATTCCGTAAATTAATTTCTACCGGTGCTCGAAGTTGCGACCCAGGTAAATTATTCAGATTGACAAAATCTTCCGCGACAGAATCTTCGTCGGTTTCATTTCCACAAGCATTTTCTGGCGGAAAAGGGGTTATGCAATCCACATTCTCTACTACATCTTCATCGTCTTCCAACATTACTAACGCCTCATTCAGAGAAAATCCCCTAAAACAATAATGAAGTGACTGTATAAGTGCCCACCGTACTACCTATAGTACATTAAAATATAAAGGTTATAAAAGTTACTCTAAAATAATTTTGTAAAATTTTTTTTTAATTACGCGAATCTTACATGTTTTGTATATATTATATGATATATAACTAAAATTTTAATTAATTTAAAATTAGCAAAAAAACCTTACCTTGAAAAACGTATTCCATAATCTGCCATCGTCACAGTTTAACAAATTTCAGCCGCTAATAATAATCACTATGCAGTTACAAACGATAACTTTTACATCCACTTACATGCACTGCAGCTTACTAAATAACCTCAAGCAGTATAGAACGTATTGAGTTGCAGGTTTAAACAGGATTGAACAAGTTGTAAGTGTACTACATGTAGTACGGTGGGCATATCTGGGTTAAATTAAAATTAAAAATTACAAAAAACGTTCTGCATTATGCTTTTCATTGTTAATAACTCTTTCACTTATTGATAATGATATCTCTTTGTTAGATTTAACTGGGTTATTTTATTTGATGTAATGTTTGGATTTGTGAATGCTTCTATCATTTTCAAATTGAAGGTTTTCACAACTTTACACTTACATCATAAATCGATAAAATTTTGTTAAATATGTTTTTTGGCTGACAAATTTCATTGTTAGCTTTCGCCGTAGAGAGTGTTCTGATTCGTCATCTTTAAGGCAGTTTAACAATATTTAATTTTTAATAACCTTGTTATTCTTTACTAAAATTTAATTTTATAGTTGGCTTTAACAATTTTTAACAAATTTTACTACTGACGAAGATAACTTGTAAGTGTTATCGAAACGTTTAGATTGTATAATTTAAAATACATCATTAAAAACCCCAAAAAAAGATAAGTATTTTATTATGGTATACCTTGTTCACAATCCGCTATTGTACGATAAATAGTTCTCCGGGAAATATTTTGATTTTCGGATATGCCAACTATTTCACGCAGGAATTTGTCCAACTGAACTATAAATACTTTTACGAAGATCTAATTTGTAGGTCATTTTAGTACAACTGCTTTCTAAATCTGAACGGAAGTGAAGACAAACTTTCACAGAATTTTTTTTTCCAAATCCAACCTAATATTTTATCATTCTCGCGTATTTTACATCCATTGGATGTTGTGCCAAAACTTTTGAAACATACGTTAGAAGAAACGTCATGTTTTGCTTTATGGATATAAGACAATCGGACGTCTAGGATAATATAGATCCAAAATGAGTCTCATCGTGAACATTTTTAGGGTACAGGGAATTAATTTATTAGAAATCTTTTAAATGTGGTCTTTAATGTTCAAGATAGGCGTGGATATAGGTCAAGTGTGATGCAAGCTTTTCAAATATGTATAAAGCTCAATATCCGTAAAAATTGGATATAGGGCAAAAGAATACCAGTATGACGATATGCTTAGTTTACATGTACTTAGTGAACTAATTAATTAGCTGAATATGTTAGATCTCTGTATTTAGCTTTAATGAATCTATGAGGGTTTGAATTGCAATATGTACTCAGTACGTCAACAACTTTACCAAATACGACTAAAGCATCAGCAAATTACTCAAATCCTTGAAATCCGATACACTTTTTGGGTTGAAACCTGATATTTGAAAAAAATATGATATTTCATGAGTTGCAAAAGAAAGTGCTTTGCGAACAAAATGTAAATACGTTCCATAATGTTGTACTTAGTACGAAAAGATCCATTTAAGTCTCATTTATTGACTTCTTACCTAATTTGCAACCGTATTTCTTTCAATGCCCTAATTTACGAGTTTCAACTTAAACAAAAAGATTAATAGTAAAAAGCTTTTAAACAAAATAAATTCGAGATATAAGAAAGATTTATGAAGCTGTCTTAAAGATAAACTATTCTGCACAAAAGTGTATCACAAGAAAAAATGTTTACCTGCCAGTTTTATGTGATAATAAATACAAGTAGTCAATGAGCTTCGCTTAACTTGAAGTCATGCATTAAGCAATTTTTCGCAAATGTCTTCATCTTAGAAGCAGTAATTAGGTCCGAGAGAGTTAATTTAAATTGACCATCACAGAGGTCTCACTTGAATATTGTCCCTTTGCTATCTTTTGATGTAGGTACTTTGCGGTTCTAACATCGTGGATCCCCCAATTTGTGTGAGTACCTACGTAGACTAAGGGTAAAGATACCTACAAAAGGGACACACACAAAGTTGTAGAATCTGTTTCATGTTACATCTTTGCACAAATTCAGATAGTAAATATAGGCGTTACAGGGATTGTTTCACGAAAATTACACCGAGCTAAAATGTTTAAGTGTAGGATACAAGGATAAATACAATTCACTAAACCAGAACCTCATGGCGTTTGTTTCATAACGAATTAATTTACGTATAACCAAATTCAATATCCAGAACTGTATTAACGACGACGACGTCTTTGATTGTATTTAAATTAATGTATTTGTAACATTTTGTCTCGTTAATTATATTATAGTTTGCTTATTGTTTGTCGACATAATTTGATTTGATCAAATTGGTGGAACTAATGCTGTTACGTGAACGTGTTGAAGCTTTGTTTGCTCTGAAATAATTTTTCTTCCTCATGGGTTAATTGGGTTACATTAATTTATTGGATGAAAAAATGAGAAACAGAAAAGTAAAATTTTAGGCAGTTTTTATGTAATAAAAATATTATTTCGCGTACACCGAGTCAAGCTTTGAACCTGTCGGTTCCAAATGATTGAACTTTAGAGAAACACAAGATACTCAACCATAAATCATATCCGTGGACTTTTTTATCAGTACATACGTTAAACTCTAATTCCTAAGAAGAAAACAAAATTGGCAGACTTTTCATGTGTCTCACGTGATTATGTAAGCAGCATTTAAAAATTAAATAAACAATGAGCATAACTTCATTCAAACGAAGCTGACATTATACTATAAATAAGCATTTTCATAAAGAAAAAACACATTGTAACTGACAACTCTGTAAAAAAATAAACACCTTATAATAGAACATACAATCAGAAACAGTAATCTAATCATAATAAAATACACAGGAAAACGCCGCGGATTGTACAGTAAAAAGAAAAAAAATTATTCCATGTCTGAATTTTTGCAATTTTGGCAACAAACACAGTTGCAAGCACACTAATGTTTTACGGCTTGCATAGGAATAATTAATCTTGCTATCTGTGCTTCTTGAACATACGTAAAACCTCCACATCTGCTTTGGAATCTTGGCAGGTGGCTTTGGTGGTCTTCTGGTAAGATGAAACCTTGATCGTTTTCTCTGCAATCACCAAAACATTCATGGCTGCTGTATCTTAAAGAAAAAGCACGATCGTAAGAAGCAATTTCCATAAATTTCTAGACACGTGATATGAAGCAGAGAGTTCATCCACTACATCCAGTCCACTTTTTGTAAAGTTGTAGAAGATTATTATTTCCGGTAAATTCTTCTCCTCGGTTGCTTCACCAATAACTCCATCTTGGTGAATGGTGGACATTAACAAGGCGTTCCTTCTTTTGGTACGTAACATAAAAGTGTGATGTCTTTTTGAAAGCAAAATACATATGTTTTTGGTTCTCTGTTCATGACTGACAAGAAATGTGCTGTAATACATAGCACATCGCTTGTTCCTTTTCAACGTGACTACTGACTTGAGCTTATGGACTTGAAATAATTTGATCATTAATTCATAACTAGTGTACCAGTTATCAAAGGTCATATTTCGCTTAGAACCGAAAATAAGCTACATTGTTACCGGATGGACGCACGTAGTTGAACGCGGTCGCGAACCACTAATGCCTCTACAGCACAATTTCACTAATTAATTACACTCTTCACTCAGTAGGAGTACCTAACACTAATGTAATATGGAATTAATACATCATTTTAGCATAAAAGATTAATAGAAGTAGGGTACACAATAACTACCCTAACTGGAACAAAATTATAATGAAATAGTGACCAACATATACCAGTACGAGACAGAATGTATTTCAGACAAAGCATACATAAATAGTGGTGCAAATAAAGAGCAGCAATGTAACGTAGAGCGTGACTAATACGGAGAGTTCGTAAGTTAACACCATGTATCAGTCTGTCTACACCTGGGTTAAAAGTTTACAGCTGTTTAGCTAGATACGTTTACTTTTTTAAATGGGTCAACTTCAGACAGTCAGTTAGATTTTCAAAAATATAAATATACATGCTGAAAAACATCCTCAAAATATTTTTTCCGATGAGAGTTCCCCAGACCATAATGCTTTGGCAGTAAGAAATTACTAGTAAACCGTATCCCAAGTCGTTAGATTGCAACATTAGGTTCGGTATTATGACGGTTTTGGTAAATGATGTTTTTTTGAAAACCTCACAGGAAGATGTTCCAGTATTGACAGATCGTAGCGGCCATAATACAGATCGTAGCGGCCATAATACCGAAGTGAGTGTTGTAATCCAACGATTTGGGAAACGGTTTTCTAAGTAATTTCTCACTGCCAAAGAATCATGGGCTGGGGCACCGTCATTGAAAAAAGAATTTGGAAGATGTTTTTCAATATATATTTATATTTTTGAAAGGACTGCAGAACTGCTATTGATGGTTGCCAAGCCAACTGTTTCCCATTTACTCTACTATGTACGCATTTATGAAACGAAACCATATTTACACGAAACTTCTTAAGCGTTATACTTACAGAGGTTGTATTATTTGTTTGAAGTCGGCAATATACACGAAAGTTATCATTTATCCAAGGGTTCGTTAAAAATAATCCGCACAACCAATATTCGTCAACGTCGGCCCATAGAACAGAGGTTTAAGCACTTAAGAAAGCACGAAAACCACTTATTTCTACGTCCAAGTACGCCATCACGACAAAACGATATGCAACCAAAAAAATAACTTGGGGATGTGGTAAAGCAGTATATTATCCCTTTTATTGGTAACGGAACCTAATTACTCGACAATAATTCGATACACCCTCAGCATGTAATAACATATTCCATCACCCCCTTCTGACTCATCCAGAACATTGCGATCACCGCAAACAAACAAGGCGTGAATCCTGAAGTCTACAGCATCTCTAACAGGACTAATTACGACCTTATTCAGAATTCGCCATTTCCAAATCAGCCCCTTTCCCGCGTTGAAATTTTAAGCGTGGTAAAAACGCTCCTCAATACGAAAGTTCGGGAGAGCAAAATATTATACCATACTGCAACTGCAACGTCAGCATTACAGCAACCGACCAAAATGATATCGCTAAATTATTTTTCTTTAGTAGTTATTGTAGCTCAAATAAATTCCTCCCATTCTGCAATGACAAAATTTAGAAAAAGTGATATGGTATACTACATTCAGGAATAACTATGGCACCACATACAAACGCTATCACACGGGAACGTTATCAGGAACAAAATACTTTTTAAATTATTATAAGTTTTTGTTATGAACGAATAAGTTCAAAGGTAAATATATCCAATTAAAAATTATTACTAATTTTATTAAATACATAAGTAATTTGATTGTAATCTCATTATATTTATAATTTACATTAGTTCTACATACATAAAGACAAAATTTACATCGATTGGGGCTTGAATCTCGATGGCGTAGGTAGTTAGTTAGTGCGGTACTCGAGCAAAGTACCGGTCGTAGGTTCAAATCCTACTCGAGGTAAACTTTTTATTTATGTATTTAATAAAATTAATAATAATTTTTAATTAGACACTTATAAATGTCTCCAAACCCAAAGTAATGCGATCAAATGAAAGCTGGAAAGAATTTACACTATTTAAATTCCAAATTTAAAAGAAATAGAATGAAACACACTATCTACCGTATGATCCTTAAAATTTACCCACAGGGTGACAAGCTAAGCTTTTCATATTTACTCACGTACTGTATCGAAACAAAATTCCTGTTACCAAAACAAATACATTTTCTTACTGTTAATTGACCCCTTCCTCAAATTTTTCCGCAAATTTGCTAAATTCAGATTTATTTTAACGCCCGATATTTTTCATTTCAGAAAGTAGTCGATTGAATAAATTTTTGTACGATAGCCTATATAACTTAACTTAACTTAACCTTCACGCCATTCTCTTGCGGGGTAGGCAAAACAATCCCTGCCTCTTATTTATTTTTTATTCACACTCTTTCTCCGTGCTTTCTGCATACCTCCCTAGCTTTCGCAAGATTCATACATAGTCTCTGACATGCCCTTTTATTTTTAAAACTCCTCACGTTTCTTTACTTTATCATACATTCTACTACATTCAGCCAAGTTTTACGCGGCCTACCAGGCACGGCGTTAACTCTAACCTCACCCACATATATTTGCTTCGTAAATTTTACGTTATTAATTATCTCAATGTGACCAAACCAACGTAATGTACTACTTTTATATGTATCCATCATCGTCTTTTCTTCGCCACACTCCGTCATTATGAACTCATTCTTTATCTTTCCCGTTCTCATACCCACCGCATTTATTTTTCTTTCGTGCTTTTTTGACATACCTATGTCTCACTTCCATACAGTACTGAAGGGACAAACATTAAATTACAGATTGATGGTTGCAGAGTAAATACTCTACTCTTCTTTCCACCGTCCCGATTGAACACCACAATATTATTTTTGTTCACGTTTCCCTTTAGGTCCATGCTCTCACAAACTGTATCAAACTTCCTCAGAGCAGTTTGTAGCTCATCCAAACTGTCAAAATAAGACTGTGTCATCTGCATACACCAGAAGTCGTTCATTTACGTCACCAACCATTACACTATTTGTATGGGTACATTCTTGTCTAACACATTTATCCATGTATACATTGAACAACCACGATGACATCAGATACCCTTGTCGCTCTCCTTGCTCAATATCAAAGTATTCACTCACACTAACACATACCCGGCTACCGTTGTAGATACAGTTTTATCAACTGAAATGTGAGATACATAGGGTAAGACGAGAGGGGACGTACCAATAGTTTATAGGCGCGCAAATTGGAAACACAGACAGAAGGGGCGAACGCGAGAATTTATGCAACCATTGAAACGCGTTGACTGAAACATTAATTTGCCGTATACTCTAATGCGATTTATTATCGCGTCGATTCTTTCCATTTTCTGCATTAACTGATAAGATAGGTTTAACACATTTTACGAGAATAATTTTTTTACTTTTCATATTTTTTGTAATAATTGAAACAGATTAAATTCATTAAAAATGTTTATAATGCTATTATATAAAATCAAAATCTTAAATTTTTAGTAACATTTTATGAATATATAAATATGTATCGTAAATACATTTGCAAAATTTTATTTGAAATAACACATTATACATTCGTTCATACATAGATATTTCGTGACCCTAAAATTAACAAATTTACTATAAAGCATCCTGTTTGAATATTCAATTTACACACATAATGAATTCGTGTTTTAATATAAATTTCACATATTGATGAACTAATTGTATTAGATAAATGAGTAGAAATATATTACAATGCTTTGCGACACACTTAATGATTTTAGTACGACAGGTAATAAATACTTTTGGGGGACATACAGTTAAATGATGTGAAATTTTATTTTCGTAAATTTAGTGAAGAGCGTAATGACTTTGAAATGACTTTGAAGTTTTACTTAATGTACACTTTAATTATTAATGCAACTAATGTGAATTAGAAGTAATGGAAATAAATCAACCGAATTTATTTAAAATAGTACTTAAAACCGTGTAAAATATTTCAATTAATTTCTTTTAATTTTATGCAGAAATATTATATTAAATTAATTTTTTAATGTTAAGTCGGAGCCTAGAGCAAAGTTCTCTACGCTAACCGGTATTTATTATATTTAATAAGATAAAAATAAACCATTACTACACTGTACTTACGCGTGAAACAAAATGTTTTTTCCGCTTGCATGCTTCGTTGACCTAAACTTTTTTGTGCGGATCGATTAGCACAACCCACAACACAACATGTAACCATATTCAATCGCTTCCGATCACATTTTTATGCACTAAGTTAAAAAATGCGTTTATAAATACATACGGGCTCTTTGCTAATTGCGATGGATATGGTCAACACGTAACATAAGTTGCTTACCCATCAATTTCCCCTTTAATTTCCAGTTAAAGTTAAACTTATCTTTTTTGGGTTTTTTAATGGTGTATGTTAAATTATGCAATCTATACGTTTCGTTAACACTTAGAGTTATCTTCATCAGTAGTACTATTATATATTAAAATTGTGTCAGCATCTTTAACAATTTTAATAGATAATATTACTAATAATGGAGATAACTGTTAGTGTTATCGAAACCTTTGTATTGTATAATTTAAAATACACAGTTAAAAAACCCAAAAAAGATAAGTATTTTATTATGTGTAACAATGGTAAAAAGTTTACATTTTCATATTAGATTTTTAAATATCAATGTAATGATTTTCCATTGAACATCAAAATATTTCATGTTCAAAGACAAGTTTTATAATCAAATACGCCAAACGCGATATCTTTTGTTACGACGATTGCAATTCTGTTCGGGTAAGTTTGTTGATTAAGAAAATTAATACGATTCAATTCTGTTAATGAGATGATAATATATTCTGCATAAGTATCTGTTTTTACACAACATTCAAGTATTTTTATGATCTATTTACCATTTACCTGTTTCAATCGGTAGTCTCCGAACTTAAGTTTATTTTGGTTTATTTAGTAAAACACTTGCAGCCGCTTCATTGTTTATGATTAGTAACGTTTTTTTTATCATTCAGTAGAAACGGTGTGGTACTTCTTCTTTTTTGTTTCCAAAACTAGTGATTTATTTTATTTTTCAGATTCCATTTTTCTTTAATAATTAGGTCGGGAAGATAATTTATTTAGACCGAACTACCGTTTACCAATTTAATTTTTATGAAAGCCCTAGTATTTAAGAAAAAGTGTGTAGTGACTACTTCTCGACTTCAAGACCATATACTTCCACTTTTCAAATGTATGGAAAATAGCACGAATTTGTCCAATTCTAAAATCTGGACATCACACACTCATTACTAGTTATCGATCCATCAGTATTTTTTCAAATTTTGCGAAAGTATTTGAAATCACCTTGCATTCCATAATTTATCCACAATGTATATGGACTTCACAAAAGTGTTTGACCAAAGTGACCACAGCATTATCGTTTCAAAACTAAAAACGTTTGGTTTTAACGAGCTATTGTTAAAGTTTTTCACGTCATATTTGAAGTGCCGAACCCAGTATGTGTCTTTTAACAATCACCGTTCTAGTGATTTCGTTGCTCCTTCTGGTGTTCCACAGGGATCTAACCTGGGTCCTTACTTTTTCTTCTATTTGTTAATGATCCACCATCTAGTCTGTCCGCTAAAAAATTGTTATTTGTAGACGACCTAAAAATCTTCTGTTCAGTTAAGACTATTGACGACTGTAAACAGCTGCAATTGCAAGTTGACAATATACAAATTTTGTGTGCTAAAAATAGTCTACATCTTAATCCTGCAAAGTATAAGGTAGTAACATTCTCAAAAAAAAGTCATCCTATAAAATACCCCTATATGTGTGAATATCGTCTTCTTACCCGCTACAATGAGGTTACTGATTTAGGTATAAAGTTTGATCACAAATTTTGTATTCATAATATATGCAAGTCTGGTTTGAGAATGGCAGGTCTCATATCTAGGAATTGTAAAGATTTTAAAAATATTTCTGCACTAAAGGCGCTATATTTTACACTCGTGCGTTCCAACTTAGAATACTGCGCATTAATTTGGTACCCTTATTATGATAACCATAAATCTATCGACATTCAGTCTCTAGAGCTCAAAAGGATACAAATCAGTGTTATCTTTTTGTATAAGTTATTATACAATCAAATTAACTCTCCCGTGTTATTGTAGTACCTAGATTTTTTTGTGCCTCAGCGTTTTGGCGTAACCCTATTACATTTTATTGTCGAACTGCCTTAACGAATGTGTTACGTAAGTCACCCGTCTTTGTATGTGTATCAATTTCAACCAAATATCGTCAGAATGTGATATTAATAGCTCTTCTATTACCTTTCTGAAAAATACTATTCGAGCCCATGCGTAAGATGCATTATTAGTTATTGTACTTGTTCGTATATATCTATGCGATATGTATATATGTATATATGTATATATATATATATATATATATATATATATATATATTTCTTTATTTTATTTCTGTATAGTTAATAGTGTAATTAACACTTGGTCATTATTAGAAGTTCATTAAATAGCATTAATACTTACTTACCTTGTAATAGTTAGTTTATGTAATGTATTGTCCTGTAAATGGAATTATTCTGTTGAGCAATAAATAAATAAGTAAATTAATTAATTAACAAATAAATAAATAAATAAATAGATAAATAGATAAATAGATAAATAGATAAATAGATAAATAGATAAATAGATAAATAGATAAATAGATAAATAGATAAATAGATAAATAGATAAATAGATAAATAGATAAATAGATAAATAGATAAATAGATAAATAGATAAATAGATAAATAGATAAATAGATAAATAGATAAATAGATAAATAGATAAATAGATAAATAGATAAATAGATAAATAGATAAATAGATAAATAGATACATAGATACATAGATAAATGGATAAATGGATAAATGGATAAATGGATAAATGGATAAAGAGATAAACAGATAAACAGATAAACGGATAAACGGATAAACGGATAAACGGATAAACGGATAAACGGATAAACGGATAAACGGATAAACGGATAAACGGATAAACGGATAAACGGATAAACGGATAAACGGATAAACGGATAAACGGATAAACGGATAAACGGATAAACGGATAAACGGATAAACGGATAAACGGATAAACGGATAAACGGATAAACGGATAAACGGATAAACGGATAAACGGATAAACGGATAAACGGATAAACGGATAA
The DNA here is from genome assembly GCA_036346205.1 of Vesta saturnalis. Classification (NCBI taxonomy): domain Eukaryota; kingdom Metazoa; phylum Arthropoda; class Insecta; order Coleoptera; family Lampyridae; genus Vesta; species Vesta saturnalis. Next base: position 1,878,769 of record JARFJB010002353.1, on the reverse strand, counting down.
ACGGATAAACGGATAAACGGATAAATGGATAAATGGATAAATGGATAAATGGATAAATGGATAAATGGATAAATGGATAAATGGATAAATGGATAAATGGATAAATGGATAAATGGATAAATGGATAAATTGATAAATGGATAAATGGATAAATGGATAAATGGATAAATGGATAAATGGATAAATGGATAAATGGATAAATGGATAAATGGATAAATGGATAAATGGATAAATGGATAAATGGATAAATGGATAAATGGATAAATGGATAAATGGATAAATGGATAAATGGATAAATGGATAAATGGATAAATGGATAAATGGATAAATGGATAAATGGATAAATGGATAAATGGATAAATGGATAAATGGATAAATGGATAAATGGATAAATGGATAAATGGATAAATGGATAAATGGATAAATGGATAAATGGATAAATGGATAAATGGATAAATGGATAAATTGATAAATGGATAAATGGATAAATGGATAAATGGATAAATGGATAAATGGATAAATAGATAAATAGATAAATAGATAAATAGATAAATAGATAAATAGATAAATAGATAAATAGAGAAATAGAGAAATAGAGAAATAGAAAATAGATAAATAGATAAATAGATAAATAGATAAATAGATAAATAGATAAATAGATAAATAGATAAATAGATAAATAGATAAATAGATAAATAGATAAATAGATAAATAGATAAATAGATAAATAGATAAATAGATAAATAGATAAATAGATAAATAGAGAAATAGAGAAATAGAGAAATAGATAAATAGATAAATAGATAAATAGATAAATAGATAAATAGATAAATAGATAAATAGATAAATAGATAAATAGATAAATAGATAAATAGATAAATAGATAAATAGATAAATAGATAAATAGATAAATAGATAAATAGATAAATCGATAAATAGATGAATAGATAAAAGATGAATAGATAAATAGATGAATAGATAATAGATAAATAGATAAATAGTTAAATAGATAAATAGATAAATAGATAAATAGATAAATAGATAAATAGATAAATAGATAAATAGATAAATAGATAAATAGATAAATAGATAAATAGATAAATAGATAAATAGATAAATAGATAAATAGATAAATAGATAAATAGATAAATAGATAAATAGATAAATAGATAAATAGATAAATAGATAAATAGATAAATAGATAAATAGATAAATAGATAAATAGATAAATAGATAAATAGATAAATAGATAAATAGATAAATAGATAAATAGATAAATAGATAAATAGATAAATAGATAAATAGATAAATAGATAAATAGATAAATAGATAAATAGATAAATAGATAAATAGATAAATAGATAAATAGATAAATAGATAAATAGATAAATAGATAAATAGATAAATAGATAAATAGATAAATAGATAAATAGATAAATAGATAAATAGATAAATAGATAAATAGATAAATATATAAATAGATAAATAGATAAATAGATAAATAGATAAATAGATAAATAGATAAATAGATAAATAGATAAATAGATAAATAGATAAATAGATAAATAGATAAACAGATAAATATATAAATACATAAATAAATAAATAAATAAATAAATAAATAAATAGTGCTTCGCTCACAAAGTTCCATTATTAATCTAAAGTGATTTTTGCTGCAAGGAACTAACTCATGAATCACTAAATAGTTCGATTGTAATTTAAGCCCGTGTAAATCATTAAATCTTGTCCACAATATTTTCTTGTTCCAAACATAATTGCAGTTAATTTAAAATTTTATAATTACCAGTTTTTTACCGTTCCCTTTTTTACAAACTTGGTTAAGCGAATTTAATCTTCTTATTCAGTATAATTTGCCCGTTAATTCCATTACCACTTTTATACTGCTTGTCTGATAATAAAAATTTCTTTTAGTTTCCTTTTGAAGATAACTGTAATTACCTCTTTAATTATTGACACACTAGTTTACTTGTTGTATTCCGATTGGTTGATAGAATTTTAGTTTTCACTTGTTAATCTGTCTTATCCGTTAGAGTTTTAAGTCTCCGTTACGCGTTCTTTTTTTTATTCTTTTAAGAATTTTGTTTGTACATTTGAAGAGTTAAATTAGGATTCTTTTTTCCTACAAATTAATTTTAGGTTTGACTGCGAGCATTTCCGGAAATACAATTTTTTGTTTTGTATTTTATAGTTTGGATTTTCCTTTTGTTTGGTTTAAAACTATTTGCCCCATCCCTCCAGTGTCTCCCTGATAAATTTCGGTTGCAGCCCGTTTAGATAGTTAAGATCCTTAATAATTATTTTATGGATTTATGTTTTCTGTCGCTGTTGCTGTTTGTTTAATACTTGGGCTTTATTATTCTTAATGATTGAAACCATTATTTCGTATTGACCACCGTAACTTTTTGCAACCGCGATAATATATTTTTTTTAACTGAGACCAAGAGTTCTGTTTATTTTTCCGCTATTTTGTAAGTTAATCTACGACTTATATAGCTAGGTTTTTTTGTTATTATCGGACTAACAGAACTACTGTTCAGACCACTGTATTAGGGATTATTTTTTTGGCAGAACTAATATTTTTTTTTAATTCATAGTACTGGGACCGCACCATTCCGACACGGCAAAGGCAGAAGTCCTGAGTACCGTCACCGCTGTAAATCTTCGGAAACTCTAGCGAACCGACGTCTTCAGCTGACGCTACTCAGACTGCTTTTACTTTTCCATTTCCCGGCGAAGAGAAATCTAGGCATGGGGATCGCGGTGACTTACATTGGCGCCCGAGAAACCTGATCATACTGCGATCGTCCCTACGCAGTTCACTTCCCCGTCCATATCAGAGTTCTTTTAAGAAATAACCGTCTACCGAACGTAAAGGCGTTATAGTACTACAGTAGTAAAATTAGGTTAATCCCTTCATATTTAGTCAAACGTAATACATTTCTAACCCCGAAAACAAATAGATAGAAAATTTTACTAGGAACACCACTTTGCGGTACGGGACACTATGGCAACATATTCTTGTTAAATGTAGAACCATACATATCACCATATAAGCATGGTTTTGTTAGAAAACGTTCCACCTGCACAAACCTTTGTTCTATCTCTCAATTTATCGCAGCAAATCTAGACATTCAAAAGCAGGTAGATGTGATTTATACTGACTTATCTAAAGATTTCGATTGTATTGATCACGATCTATTATTGGCTAAGTTAGAAAGTTGCGGTTTCAGTAGATTATTGGTTGGCTTTTTTAAATCTTACCTAGGTAATCGGAATCAAATAGTAGTATACAATGGTTATGCATCACCTCCATATGTAGCAAAGTCCGGCGTACCGCAAGGTTCACATTTAGGTCCTTTGCTTTTCGTATTATTTATAAATGACCTTGCTGTAAAACTTGATTGTAAAACTTTAATGTTTGCCGATGACGTCAAAATTTTTGTCACTAATCTGAAGGACTGCGTTGCGTTGCAGCGTAATTCTAATTGGTGCAGTTATAATAGGCTTAAACTTAATATTAGTAAATGTAGAGTTTTATCGTTTTCTAGAAAGCGCAATCCTATACATTTTGTATATGAAATTAATTCTATGACAGTCGACCGTTGTGCAGGTATGAAAGATCTGGGTGTACATTTTGATATCGAATTATCTTTTAATCAGCACATGATGGACATCGTTTCATCAGCCAACAAATTATTAGGGTTCGTAATACGCCAATCTAAACAATTTACGAGTATCCGTACGATTAAGATATTGTTTTATGCCTTTGTGAGGTCTAGGCTTGAATATTGTGCATTAGTGTGGTCACCTCGTTATGGCCGCTACAAAGTTTTAATTGAGAACATTCAACGCAAATTCCTAAAGTATTTGTGCTTTAAGATGTTTAATGCTTATCCTGAGAAAGGTTGTTCAAATACAATGTTGCTTAACACCTTTGATATGCAGTCTTTAGAGACTAGAAGGAATATCATAACTTTGTCATTTTTATACAAAATGATACATAATTATATTGATTGTGCTTCTATTCTTGCCAACATTTGTTTTCATATTCCTAGGTTAGAAACAAGACAAAGATGTACATTTCATGTTCCTTTTGCCAAATCTAATTTACTTTTAAAGTCACCAGTGGTTAAAATGTGTCAATTGTACAATGAGATATGTTCTAATTGTTGTTATATATATATATATATATATATATATATATATATATATATATATATATATATATATATATATATATATATATATATATATATATATATATATATATATATATATATATATATATATATATATATATATATATATATATATATGTATGATACATGTATATATGTATGTATGTATATATGTATATATTTATTTATTATAATTATTATATATTTTTTTTTTTTTTTTTGCAGCATCGATTGCTACGATCATTAGCTGCTTCTCTCAGTATTATTATTTATATCATGCGACAAATATTAGATTCTTTTAAAAATTCAAGTATCCTTTTAATTACTTTCTCGTTTGTACTATAGAGGACTTCTGCATTTATGTCGTATTTATTTCTTAGCCTAGCATATTTTATACAGTGGAGGACTACATGTTCTGTTGTTAGTTTGGTGTGGCAATCTGAGCAAATTGGGGCCCTATTCCCTAATAGTAGGTGTTCGGAAGAGTATTTGGTATGGCCTATTCTAATTCGTGTTATCAATACTGAATCCTTTCGACTTAGGTTATGTGGTAATTTTGTTAGCAGTATATTTGTTTTATAGTTATTTAACCTGTGAATTGATTCTATCCATTCTTTTTGCCATTGCTTATTTATTGTTGATGTAATATTAGTTTGAGCGTCTTTATGGCGAATGGGTATGGTGTTGATTTCGTTGGAAAATATTATTGTTTTGGCGCTTTTATACGCAATTTCGTTACCCTTTATTCCTGCATGTGATGGGATCCAAATGAATACAATTGATTTATTTAGGGTGTTTAGGTGGTGGATAGTTGCTAGGATTTGCGTGACTAGTGGTTCTAAGGAATAGTCATTTTGAATTTTTCCAATAGCAGTTCGTGAATCTGAGCATACTATTATGTTTTTGTGGTTTCTGTATTCGGGAGTATCTCAGAGCTTGCCACAGTGCGTATAGTTCAGCGGTTAAAACGCTGCACCAATTGTGTAGTTTCCATGCATGGGATTCACTTGAATTAACCATAGCACTGCCAACACCTTGCTCACATTTGGATGCGTCTGTGTATATTACTTCTTTGTTTTCATAAGAATTTAGTATGTCATGAAGTTTTTGTGGCATGTCTTTTTTGGATGTTACTTGGGCAAGTTCATAGTTGTAAAAGACAGATAGGGGTAACCACGGTGCTACCTCACAAAACTGCATGTTATATAGGGGAGGTATTTCGATTCCTAGTTCGTTAAGGAGCTCAGTGTACCTGCAGGCGAGTGGGCGGGTTATGCTAGGCCTGAGATGAAAAGATTTAAGGAATTCTTTATTACACAGAATTACTTTATTCGGGTGGTCTTGTATTGTTAACAGTTTGATACTGTAGTTTATTGTAATAATCTGTCGTCTGTATTTCAGTGGTGGTAATCCGGTCTCACTGTAAATAGATAAGTGTGGACTGGTTTGAAAAGCTCCTATACATAATCTTAAGCATGTACCGTGTATGGTATCGAGCGTGCGCAATGTGGATTTACGAGCAGATGAATAAATTGCACATCCATAATCTATTTTAGATAAGATTATGGATTTGTAAAGGTTAAGTAGTATATCTTTGTCTGCTCCCCACTTGGTATTCGCAAGGCGCTTAATAATGTTCATGCTTTCTTTGCAATCCTTTTTTAGGGCATCTATATGAGTTTTCCATCTTAGCCCATTATCGATAGTGAGGCCTAAAAACTTTATTATTATTATCATTTGTAGTACACATAATTAGTTAATACTCACGTTGATGGGTTGATTATATATTTATATAAATCTTTGTATATGTGCAATATTATATAGTTTGCTCTGTAATTGGTTTTTGCTGTTGGGTAATAAAGGTTATTATTATTATTATTATTAAATATTGCCTTAAAGCCATTGATTTGTCCACACGTTGGTCATATTTACGTTAAGCGGTTACATTTTAGTTTAGTTTATCACCTGAATAACACTTGTTTTAATTCCAAATAGCATTTCTACCTTCAATTATAATTAAACTAAATTCCTTACTCACTCAGTATATAATCACCTCCTTACAACATTATTACACCACAATTCCACGCTAATTAACTATTATCACTTGTAATTAACGAAACAAATTTACCACGTTTTGATCATCTGTTTTAGATTTAAAACACAACCAGCAAGGAAGGTTGGAAACTTAGATAGGCCAGAGGCGTAGACGTTTCTAAGAAAACCATCCAGAATAATTAAAATATTATTTAATAGGATTCTGTTGAATTTTATAACCGTATAGTTTCAGTTTTATTTATTTATTTATCTTTTATTAGAATCAATATTATAATTTCCGTTTTCTGTGTAAATAAACCATTCCTGTAGATAACATTTGTAAAATTAGATAGGCAACCCAACCTGCATCCAAGTATACAACAAAGTCTGAACCTCCCTTTTGAGAAAGCTCTCATATTCAAAAATTAGAGTATGCAGGTTGTAAAATAAGAAATTTACAACAGGTAAAAGACCGGTAGAGGCTACCATTAAACCAGGAAGCATTACACAATAATACTGTTCATATAGAGACCCGTTATACTCCATTTGAATTGGTGTTTGGCAAAACAGGAAAATTGCCTTCAAATTTTGACAATAAAATTGAGGAAGTGTTCATAGACAATTTAGTAAAGGTGGCAAAATTTTAATCAGAAGCAGTTCGACGAACAAAAGTGAGTGCATTTTAAGGGACGATGTATGGTTGAAGAAGGTAAACATGTTAATCTCGTAATAAAACTTGGTGATAAATTGACATAAGTGCATAAAAACAGAGCTAAGATACATTATTAATAAGTTTTCTTTATATTGTATTTGAGCTAAAATGAGAAAGTAGACTTAAAGAAATTGAAAATTTTTTGTCTTTCCACTGGTGGAAGGTATAATGGACAATATTGATAATTCACAAAAAACTAAAAAAGATAGGTTTAAATTGGGAAACTGTTGATTGCCATTGCTGTAAGGTGAATCACTTACAACCCACCTAAGCAATAATCTTTGTACTTTGTATATTACAATATATTTCATGTTTCCTAATGTCCAATTAAAGTACTTACTAAGTATATTTACATATTGTCATCAATTATTATTAATTCAACAATGTTCAATTCCGTAGTACTATCCGACGAATCAGTGCACATATTAATAGAAGATTTTATTTTTCTATTAAAAAATTAACCCTTAACGAATGAACCTCACCGGAGATTATCGCCAAAATTACATAATTAGGCGACATGAAACAAAAAAATTTTGTACAATTTTCATGCTAGAGGTTAGTCAATTGTAACGTGTCAACTTAGTGGCTTTACTGTATGTTAAAATTAAAGAATTTCTTTTGACTGTTGGTAGGCAACACACTTTACTTGTGTACGAAATAAATCAGGTGTATGCAATAAATTCAAAATTTAGAAAAATAATAAGATTTTATAGGTTAACGGTATCAGGTAACTTCTTTTGATCTTCTCCTAGAACCCCATTTTTGACGAAAAAGCGTCGATAGAAACTACGCATGTTTGAGAAAAGCTTGACGCTGGATCTTTACCATATTTGGCAAAAATTGTAGTAGGTAATTTAGTTTTCCTTTTATACGGTTATAAAGTTTCTTAACAAACATATTCTCGCCTGGACAGGAAGTGAGTAAAAAATGTTCTTAAGAGTAGTACACCTTTTCGGACGAATATTTAACTAATTATACTTGCTAGTCTTAACACTCTGCTTGTATCTGAAACATTTGATTCTCTATGTTCTTCTTTGGTTTTGGTTTTGGTCCTTTCGTTGCTTGTTCAGTTAACGGATTGTACACCTGTACATGAGATACTCTCTTACACCCGGAATTATCAATACATGCTTAGCAGTTCCTCCTAACTATCGAATGCTGAGCTGGAATCTACGGCAGCCCGCTGGAGGATAACTCGTGGAGCAACTTCAAAATCGTCTCGTTTTTCACTAAACTAACATTAAGTTTAAGTCAAGTAAGATACTCAAGTACTCCTATATACCAACAACTTATTAGTGAGTCCTTAATTTTGATTAATTCATGATGGAACCCTGGATATATAAACAATCCTTTAAGTTCAATTGCGAAATACTTTAAACGTATTTCGTTATTAAACGAATTACAACTGCAAACATAGCACTTTTTCCTAGTGGTGTGTTTTACATACATTTAATTGGGGCCATTTATTAGTGTTACACCTAAACAGGTTATGTATCTGCAATCGTAACTGTTTAATTAGGATTTAGTAATATTTAACACCATTCATACTTACTGAGGTGCTTTCCTTTACCGTTACTAATTTAGTTTCATCGATACAATATTTTGAGGTTCATTAGTTATCGAGATTTGGAATTTTATGCATTATAAGCAACTGTAACTTTCTGCACATAATCGCCGTGAAGTTGCTACATATTTGGATTGGGAACTGTGTGCTCCTGTAATTAGATAGTGCTTTATATTGAGTGATCCACATTAGACTTCAATATTTCTGCTTTTTGCAACGTAAAATGTTTGTATTGGGTCTTCCACATTATGCTTCAATATTTACGTTTTTGTAAAGTAAATGCCTTATATTGGGTGATGCAAGTTACAATTTAATATTTGCTGAACGATTTAAAGGTTTGATTTAAGATTTGCGTCTTACCCTTACTGTGTACTAATATTTAAGCTCTAACAAACGCTATCATAAATGAAGAAGCTGTTATTTGTTCGCGAACGAGAATATTTTAGCCTTCAGCTGAAAAACTGTCATTCAAGGTTTAGAGTTATACTGTGCAATTATAGGGGTTTTCATTTATACTTTTAATTTTTGCTTGGAGCAGTAGTAACAGACTACCATTTTTTTTTCTCGAAAACCTATGCTTTACTTATTCTTTTTAATTACTTTAAAATTTATTCATTTTTTGTTTGGAAAAAATGCAATGATAGACATGTGGCTGATATGTTTCGGTTTTATATATATATATATATATATATATATATATATATATATATATATATATAGGGTGTTACGCTACTGTTTTATATGAAGCGTTTACACGATATTCATCAGAAATCAATTACGAACAAAAAGGTCTCCATACATTTTCACGTAAAACTCACCGTTTAGGAAAAATAATTAAAAAGTGTCGTGTCGTTATAAGGTGCAGTTTATTTACAAGATAAAGATACGTCACAAAAACACAAGTGAGCTCTGTCCGTTGATAAGGAAACATCGCTATGTATTTCGGTAATAATCCTGTCATGTCAGTCTTATTCTTGACAGGCAATAACTAGTTTAAAAATTTGTTTTTTTTGTTGTTTGCCAAGTGTTTTGTGTTCATAAAAGTAAGAGAAATGGTCAATTATGCTATTTCGGAGATGACCGACATGCATTTCGTCTATGGTCTGGCTGACGGCAATGCTAAACAAGCCAGGCGTCTTTACCAAGAAAGATTTCCCAACCATGGTGTTCCCGATAGTAGAACATTCACAAACATCCATTTGCGACTGTCTCAATATGGCAGTTTAGAAAATGGAAACCGAGAGGGACGACCTCGTACAGTGAGGACGGTGGAAGTAGAGGAGGCTGTTCTCAATGAAATTGAACACAATCCAGGATCTAGTATACGCAAAATTGGGAGTGCGTTGAATATTTGCCACAAAACTGTATGGGAAATTATGAGAGAATATTTGCTGTATCCGTATCATCTGCAAAGTGTGCAAGCTCTCCTTTCACTAGATTTTCCAGCACGCAGGAATTTTTCCATGTGGTTTCTCCAGAAGGTTGCAGAAAATCCTCATTTCAACAGGCAAGTTGTCTTCACGGATGAAGCAAATTTCTCCAAAGAAGCAATCAGAAATTTTCGTAATACTCATTTATAGAGCGAAGAGAACCCTCATGCTACAGTAGAAACAAAATTTCAGCAGCAATTTTCAGTCAACGTATGGGTTGGTATTATTGGAGATTTTTAGTTGGACCATTCTTTCTTCCAAGGCGCCTTGACGGCAATACCTATCGTGCGTTTCTTCAAAATAATTTGCCGGAATTACTGGAAAATGTCCCTCTTCTAGTACGTCAGCACATGTGGTTCATGCACGACGGTGCCCCGGCCTACTTCAGCATTTTGGTGCGTGAATATTTAAATTCAGTTTATCCAAATCGATGGATAGGTCGTGAGGGGCCTCAGTTCTGGCCACCGAGATCGCCTGATCTGAACAGCTTAGACTTTTATTTCTGGGGCACCTTAAAACTCTAGTTTATAATACACCAGTTCAGACGTTGAGAGACTTACGCAATAGAATAATTGAGGGCTGTGCAACCATACAGAACACACCGGGAATTTTTGAAAGAGTGCGTCGTTGAATGAGGAGAAGAGCAGAAGCCTGTATAGAAGCGGATGGTGGACATTTTCAGCATTTTTATGAATGACTGCACAAAAGCTTTTCCCTTTATTGTTCAGTTTCTGTAACTATTTTGTATGTTAGGAATAAATGCACGTTATAACGACACGACACTTTTTAATTATTTTTTCCTAAACGGTGAGTTTTACGTGAAAATGTATGGAGACCTTTTTTTGTTCGAAATTGATTTCTGATGAGTATCGTGTAAACGCGTCATATAAAACAGTGGCGTAACACATTTTTGTGTGGAATTTATGTCATGACCTACCTGTATTTACGCCACTGGTTAAATTAAAAATGAACTTTTCAGTTGAAATAAGGGCCTTCATGCCCTTATACAATATGTAAAATCTCAATGAAAATATCTAGAAGGGTTTTCGAAAAATTTGTAAAAAACCGAAAAAACACAACAACTTCAACAGCCTGTAGATCGATAACGAAGCTTCTGAGGACATACATTCATATGAACTTTCCGGCTCAAAATCGCCTCAGGAATCACCCTTAAAATAAGTCCCTACACTTAAATAACACCCTGTATATACATGTACATGTATATATACATGGTGTATCTAAATAACATCGAAAATATTTAAGACGTGATTCTCAATGAAAATTAAGATAGGTTTTCGGTATAAAATTTTACGCCTCTCCAAGAATTCTAAAAATTATTTTTCTTTTTATCTTCCTGTATATTAACCTAAAGAAACGAAACTTGGTGAGCAGTATCTGTTAATAAATCTACATTTTCTGAAATTTTTTCAGCCCTGTAGTATTTTTCTAAGGGGTTGAAATAATCAATCTCTGAGATGATTTTTCTTATAACTTTCTTTTCCACAAAAATTTTTACATTTAAAAAGTGTATCTAAAGGTCCCATTCATTTACTGACTTTTTGATTTCATCAAATTTTTTTGAAAAGTTAGAGATTAGTGAGAAAACAAGGTAAATGTATTGCAATCCATTTTCAGAAAAACGAGCTGTTTAACGCAAAGGTTGTTTAAGAAGTGTTTAAAGTTGTCGATCGCGGCCTATCTTCAACTTTATTGTTTTGAAATTAACATTCGATTTATTACTTGGTTAGGTTGGTTTAAGTTGGGTTAGTTAAATTAATTTGAATAGATAAATGATGAGTTGGGAAACAGGATTAAATCATATTTTAATGTAATATTTTATTAAACAGTCAACCAAATAGTTAAACTATTTCTAGTAGGGTAAGAAGTTCGGAACTAAGAACAGAAGTGAACATGAATAAAATGATTGAATAATTTAATGTTACAATAATTTAACAAAAATAAAAAATTTGACAAATATCGACAATACTATTTACATAAAATGCTGAAAATGATTGCCTTCAGCTCTAATTCAGGCATCTACTCTATATCTCATAGAATTGCGTATGTTTTGAAATATTCCTGGTGAATTTCTTATCGTTTCATAACCTGCTATAATACGATTTCGCAAATCATTGACATTTCCAACTGGGCTTGAATAGACCATATGCATATGCAAAAATCCAATGGATTGTGGTCAGGGGAGCGGGCTGGCCAGTTTACAGGTCCTCTTCGCCAAATACAACGATTGGAATACACCTCATCCTAGTGTCTTCTACCACGTATACTAAAATGGGCTGGTGCTCAGTCGTGCATAAACCATAACTGTTGCCTAATTTGAATGGGGATGTCTTCAAGAAGAACAGGTAATTCTTCGAGAAAATGACAATATGAGTCACGATCCAATCGTAGTTGAAAAAAGTAGGGGCCTATTAAATGATCGTCAATAATTCCGAGCCACGCATTTGATTTCCTTCAAAAAAGTCATAAGGATTTTCCTCGGCCCAAGTGTGATTATTATAAAAATTTTTAATAGTGTCTTGAAAAATTCGCCTTGTCAGTATACAAAATATTTCTTAAGAATTGTGGCGCGTGGCCGATTATGTTAATAATCCATTGATAAATAATCTGGAATCAGTAATGCGTGCACCCACTGAAGATGATAGGGATATAGATGTTGTTCTTTTAAAATTCTAAAAACTACGGAATGGCTTACATTTATAGCATGACCTATTTTCCTGGTACTAGATTCTGGGGATTCTTCGATCAAATTAAGTACGTCTTCTTCCAGAGCTTCAGTTCTCGGTTACGGCCAAAGTCATGACTTCTCTTTTCAAATTTATCAAATTCCCAAAGTGTAGGTGAGTATTTGTGAACATACGTTCTGGGTACTGTTCAGTATAAATTCTTTGCGCCTTCAATGCATTACCGTTAGCACACCTAAACGTAAAATGCTTCACAAAACCATAAAACTTGCGAAAGAGTAAGAAAAAGTAACAGTAAATGACATTTCACAATCCCTCTTTCAATTGTTTCTATGCATTCCATTGTAAACAACAGGCAACTAGATCTTACGACAAAATACCCTTGCGTAAAAAAGCTCGACTTTTTGAAAATGCATCGCAATAATTTTTGAAAAAACATGAAGAGATGAAAAAGTTAGTAACTGAATGAGACTTTTCAGACGTGCTTTTTAAAAGTAAGTTTAATGAATTTTTGTATTATGGGCGTAACTTTTCAGGGGAGTTTGATCGGAGAATCACCTCTTACATTTTTTCGGTGTTATTTAGATACACTATATATATATATATATATATATATATATATATATATATATATATATATATATATATATATATATATATATATATATATATATATTACTTTACTCTCAGATTCTTGTTACCTTTCACTTACTAATCTGACACCTTTACCACTGAGTAATCTAATATATATTTTTAGAACTTATATATATATATATATATATATATATATATATATATATATATATATATATATATATATATAAAGCTTTTTCGTGGTTGCGCAGAAGTTTACTTTGCATGTTGCGCAGTAACTTCTTCGGCATGTGTATTGCGCTTAAGCTCTTCGTGCATTCTTGGAATCCATACGTTCCACACATGTTCGGCGCTTCTTGCCCTTCCTGTTTCATCCTTACGGACGTTGTTCTTATGTTTCTGCGTTCTCACTTTGAGTGGTCTACTGCCCTGTCCTATGTATACTCTGCCGCATTCGCATAGTAGGTTGTTTACACAATTCTTAGAATTCTGATCTTCATTGTATGGTTTGGTTTTGGTTATTATTCCCCTGAGCGTTTTGGTCGATTTGAAGGCAGTGCTTATCTTGCATTTGCTGCCTATCCCTCGTATTTTGTCTGAGGTACCTTGTATATATGGTATTATTGATGTATATTTAGGTTCTTCTTTTTCGGTTACCCTTTTTCTGTTTAGGTTAGGTGTTAGATCGGTGTAGCCATTTTCTTTGAGTGTTCAAGCGATATTTTCTTTATCTTTGTTCAGGCCCTCTTGTTTTGAGCATATTGTTTTTGCTTTATCGTACAACCATTTTGACACGCCTAACTTCACATTTTTGTGGTGATTGGAGTTGTGGTGTATATTTGTATATATATATATATATATATATATATATATATATATATATATATATATATATATATATATATATATATATATATAGCGTCCCCAGGTACCCTGTGTTGGAAAACGTAATTTGAACTTATTTGTAATAATGCCAATTTAAGAACCAAAGAATCGCTAAGTGATTTATCTTTACTTGACTGACAATAATGCCACTATTACTCAAATTCATTGCCTGCCTTACTTTGGCTTTCCGGGCAATAATTAAAATATTAGAATTTATTTACAAATCTGATCAAACGAGGTGGTCGGCTAGTGTTAGGTATGTTGTGCTATCTAATTTAGATGGGCTTTTTGTACAGATCTAAGCAGTACTTTACCTCTCGACAACTCCTGCTATATAAAGCCCAAATTCGGCCTCATCTGGAATATAATTCTCACCTCTGGGTTAGTGCTCCCCAATACGCTCTCGATGTCGTTGATCGTATTCAAAAGAGAGCGATTAGGCTTTGGGTCATACATGATCAAAATAGAAAATTATAATAGAAATCGTAACACCAAACATGTGGCCCTTTTACAATCAATTATGCCGGCCTTTAAGTAAATAAGCACATAAAACAATAAAGCAAATTACGGTACATATAAAATACAATAACAGTAAAATTGCACAGGTAATAAGGTAAAGGCGAGAACAAAGGAAAACAGACAACTAATTTACAAGTACCCAATTGTTTCGTAGCAACTAAAGCACAAAATACATAAGTCACATTGTAATAAAGCACATGCAAAGAGAAACCAGCTCGCAGGCTAATAATTATACTTCAACAAACTGACAAAAGAACTCATTAACACAAATCCTTACAGGGGTAAGTTATAAATAGATCACTAACATCGTGACCGATATATAAGTTTATTGCGTTATAAAATACCGAGCTCCCTTCTCCGGTTACACACTTATCTATACAACAAATAAAAACAATAGAAATAAAAATTCGAGGTGTTTAATGGTCTGGCTTGGGAGTGTGTACCAACTGGCAATTGCCTTTTACAATTAATAACTAATAACCAGCAGTATCATATACCCATTCACCAGCCACCTCAACACAATAATAAATATAACCAACAACCAACAATGCTAATTCGCACAAATACCAGAGTGAAAGGACCCTGTACTGTCTATTTATTTTAGCAGATTTCAGCTTAATGGGTCCGCGTACGAATAAGATACCTTTGCAAGACGATGTTTGGTATTTCATGTTATCTAGGCAGGAAAAAATGATTTTCTACGAGCTTTCAGTTATATAAAAATACATACTTACACTAGATTAAATATTCCCTTAATTGATCACAGACACAAATCGTTAACCTACGCCGTTTAACTTCAAAAAGGGTGACTGTTATTCATAGAGTAAAATTTGTAACACACATAACAACTAACACTCGGAAGAAAAGACAAATTACTGTTGGCTAATTTAAAAGAAAATGTACACGCACGAAATATTTTTAAAGACAAACTTTATAATAAAGCTATTTAATTAACCCAAAATTTCATCTGGCTCGATTGACACTCTAACTGTAACTCCCCTCCTTCTATTTCGAAACTAACTATATCTACTCCCGAACAACCAACCCCGTTTTTCAAAAGTAATAAAAAACAAGAAACATTACTTTTCGTTGGAACAGTTTCATATTAATTATTGAACGACACCTTAATTTTAAAAATATGCATTCGTCCTACATTTCTCTTGAAGTTTCAAGTAACAAACAAAGATATCTTTTGATCGCGGTCTGTACCGACACAATTATTTATTAAGCTAGTGACATTTTTCCATCAAGAGCGAGCATAAGAAATTTCAATGATTCGTTACGCACCTTCAGTAAAGCATTTTTAAGCGTTCACCTGCCACTCACCCCTTAACATGTGTTTACATATATATTAGTTACAAACAATCATACATTCCTTACATAAAATATCTAAATAAAATATTTTGAAAACATTAGTAAATTATGACTTATTATCAAGATATTAGAAATCCACTAATTATCTTTTCTATCGGGGTAACAACGGCGATTGGACAAACGTTTATTACAATAATAAAATTTTCGCGGTCCGCTACCTACAATATATATATATATATATATATATATATATATATATATATATATATATATATATATATATATATATATATATATATATATACTATATATTTTCGCTGCTGCTGTATGCACTGCTGGTTTCTCGGGTGTTGATCCGCGTAGCTCTTTTGGTCTCCAAAAGACCGTTTGGTGCAAAACGACGTTTCGGCAAAGTCTCACTTACCATCCTCAGGTTGGTAACTGTCTGCTCCTGTTCCGAACTGAACAGTTCAGTAGTTTAGTAGGGTGTTCCAACGATTTGGGGGTGGAAGATTAAGTCTATACTGTTGACTTAATAAAAAATCCTATAACAGAATATTGCAGTCAACAACAAATATTTTTGTATATACAGGGTATTCCATTTTCGAGTACTGCACTAAGCTTATGTTTTTTTTAATGGAACACCCTATATATTTTTATTGTCAAATGCTGAGCAAAATGATATAAGGTACTATGGGTCTACGACTAACGGTTCCTAAGTTATTCACATTTCTATGTAAAAAAATTAGTCAATTTTTATTAATGGCATAACCTGTATTTTGTTACAGATTTGTGTAGCATTTATTACGGGCTTTCAATAGATACTCACTTTTTACTACCGATTCCTAGGTTTTTTTGGATTATTTAGTGATAAAGTTGAAAATTGTTTTTTATTTTTATTGAATTTGTCATAATATACAATAAATAAGGACAATATCATAACTAAAAAACAAACAAAAAATGAATGCTAATTGCTATAAAACGAATTCAACATTTTGCACTATAAAAGAGCAACGCTTAGTAATTATTTACTTGTAGAAGTGTATAACTATAAACTTTAATTGAAAACTTAACTTAAACTTGAAAATGGAAGTAATGAACACAATGAATTACAAATTTTATATCAAATGTTGTCAACCGCCTAGTAAAGATTGTTTTAACATTTTGAAGGGTGCTTCTTTGTATACCTCAGTAAGTTTCATATTGGCTTGCGTAGTAGGAAAATCCATGTACACCTCATATCCCCACAGAAACGAGTCTAGGGGATTGTGGTCCGGTGATCTCGCTGACCAAACAATGGGACCAGCGCGATCTATCCAGCGTTTTTCCCAATTTTGTAAAAACCAACGTACTCGATTATGGTAGTGCGGCGGCGATCCGTCATGTTGGTAATACATAACTGATCGAATATGTAGATTCACATTTTCAAGCAATTGTGGCAAATATTCTTGAAGGAATTGTAGATATCTTTCATCTGTCAGGAAAGCATCGAAAAAAAAGGTCGTATTACATTAGCATTGGTAATACCACCCCACACATTCACAGTTCACTGATGCTGGTAATCTACTTGTCGTACCCAGTGTGGATTTTCAACGGAGTAATAGTGACTGTTATGTTCATTAACGACTCTTATGCTATTAAAACTTGCTTCGTCACTAAATAGCACAAGGTTAACAAAATTGGCAAATAGTATGGGTGATATTAATGTATGCTTATATTTTTTTTGTACAGAACTTTTGCTCAGATCTACTTGTACCGCAATCTGACGAACACTTACGTGTGGATTTTCTTCTATATTTAATAAAACTGTCAACTCGTTTTCTTCGAATCTCTTTTTTTTTGTATATGACATTTCCCGTCTCTTCACATCGTTCTCGAAAAAGTTGAAACTCTTCAGGTCTTGCATGGCTAGGCTAAAGGGTGCTTTTGTTTATAAATCCTGCATTCCAACAAACAGTTCCGTTCAGCTTGTCCCAAAACATAGATAGTATTAATCAGCTCTTCTTTTGAAAAATTCATCGCACACTAAGTAAATAACGAAGTCACTATCAGATAATTAACTGACAATTCTTAACGAATTATTTATAATAAGTGGCTTTCATTTGTTAAGTTATTAAGAAACAGAAAAAGACAATCGAAAACCAAGCTACTGTTATTCATTGTGTTCTTTAATTCCATTTTAAAGTTTATAGTTATGCAGTTCTGCAAGTAAATAATTATTAATCGTTGCTCTTTTATAGTGCAAAATGTTGAATTGTGTCATAAACCTATACCTTCACGGTTTTATAGCAATTAGCATTGTTTCATTTCTGTTTTTCTGTGAATTATGATATTGTCATTATTTGTTTTATATTGTGACAAATTCAACAAAAATACAAAATGTTTACAATTTTCCCCTTTATCACTAAATAATTCAAAAACACTTAGGAATAGGTAGTAAAAAGTAGTGTCTATTGAAAGCCCGTAACAAATGCTATTCAAATCTGTAATAAAATAGAGGGTGAGCCATTTAAAAAATGACAAAAATATTGAGCAAAATGGACCACCCAGCATATGCAAAGAAAAGAGTCAGCAATCTGAATGTAGAAGATAAAACTAGATAGATTATAAAAACAAATCCCAAAATTTCACTCCGATATCTTCCAAGATGGAGGAACAGGACCCTACTCAATTGACTAATTTTTAACATAGAAATGCCAATAACTGGAAACCGTTAGTTGTAGACCCGTAGTACCTTACACCATTTTTCTCAGCAGAATTGAAATATACAAAAATATATAGGGTGTTTTTAGTCTAGTACTCGAAAATGGAACACCCTGTATATTAGGCTGGGCCGAAATGCGCAATCAAAAATTTTTTGGAAATCTCGGTTGTCATAGCAGAAAAAGTTGTAAGATGGTAAACAACTAAGGTGATTTTTTTTCAAAATTTTAAAAAATGCTTTAGCCGCTGGCTAACAATTTTTTTCAATGTCACATTTTGGATCTAGCATAGCAAAAAACTGATAAATATTAGCTCACTTAGGACAAGAAAAAAATTTGGTTACTACATTTTAATGTTTAACCGCGCCCCTGGGAAAAAACCATACTATACAGCCCTTCGCTTGAAAAAATGATGACATATTAATCGCGAAACAAAATTGTATTTCTTAACATCATTTTGTCAACCCACAACTCACCACAGGGAGGTGGCTGTATGTCGAGTTGCACCCGCCCTCCCTCCCTTAAAGGTAATTAAGTATTTGATGTTTTTACCTTTTTAACTTTAAAGTAATCTTTCTTATTTTCAACGAAGGTAAATTTTGTCTTGCCTCTACTGTAACTCTTATAAAACCGTCCCTTGCAGAATGGCCACAAACTTTGCTGGCCGCTTCTGTCACTACCTTTATACATCGCTCAATAGCTTGGGTGTGACATGGTAATTTGCTAATAGAAATATAGGATTTATTCTCGATAGCTGCTACCAAATCTTCACTTTTGATATCCCTTGTTAGTGGAGGCTCTGTGATAGAGAATTTACTCCAATTAATTCACTCGGTATATTCTTCGGCATTCCAATTTATAGGAGGGATTTTAAATATTCTCATTCTTGCTGGTGGTTGATTTCTAGCCTTTAATATCCGTCAAATACCAAGTTCTCTAATATGACTTCTTTCGTCGGCAATCATAGCTACCAACAAATTTTCTGGGTGGGCGAGGTAGGCGTTTGTTGTAATTATTTTATCAATAATGGTTCTTACTTCCTTAGGAAGGTCTCTTGACTTATTAATGGTTTCCATAAATGTACGGAACCATATTCAATGGAAGGTCTCGTTTTATATTAAACCACATAGGTGCATACACTTTCATAATAAACCGGACCAATAGAAGTAAGTTCTGAGGAGTGCAAGTTGCAACATACAAGCGCAGTATTCGGTTGGCTGTTGTCAACCATCGTGCATGGTTGATTTTCCAGGATTCCTTTTACTTAAAGCTTCGGAACAGAAACCATCTCTAACAACACAACAGATCTGATATAAATATCGCTGATCTGTACTTAAAGTCTTGTCGTCAACTTCAGGTAATAGGGTATGAATTGACTGAAATTTCTGTAAGGGTTTGGTATCACACGATGCCAGCAGTAAACCAATTGGCCCCAAAACGAGTCGGTCCTTTCGTTTGTCCATCTAATTGTTGGAGCAGATGACGTAGTAATTCGTTTGCATGAAGCATACAAATTAGCCATTGGAGTGGCTTTTCAATTTGAACTTCAATTGTTCTAATTACACCGCCTTTCCAACCAGTGTTGACATTGGTGCCATCACAGCCTATTGCTTTGAGGTTTCCTGGGTTGACCAAATTTTCTCTCATGTAAGATAGGATATTTGTGGCGATGTTTACAGCACTTACAGGTGGTTTGACTGATAAGTGACCAACATATTTACTTCCGGCTCTTCTATTAAGGCTACATGTTCCTCTTGTTTAACAACACGGCGGCCTTCAACTTGCATCAGTGTTTGATCTTTCCTGCCATCGAAGTAAATAGCTTCAATATCTTTTCTTTCTTCTGTAGCCGTTTCTTGTACTTGTTTTCTTTTTCTCTGTAATTCTCGGCGGATCTTATTTTGTCCACTACGGTAATTGGGTTATCTGAAAACAAGTCCAAAATCTTCCAGGGTAGCTGTTGCAATTTTGGCTACGGTTCGGTTTGATGCACCTGTCATATCGGCAATTTGGGCAAGATTTGGCAATGCAAGTCTCAGTTGGTTTGATTTTTGTTTTAGTGTGTTTTTTTTCAATGGATTTTGTAGAGGATATGACCACTTAAAGTCTTCATCGTTAGCTTTAGCTGTGTCTTCGCTGGATGAACTAGAACTATCGTTTACATTTTCAGTGGTTGAAATAGAATCGGACTTCTGACTACTTGTCGAAGTCGAAGGCATTGACAATTGAAGTACCCTTGCTTCCTTTTTGTAATTTTCGGTAGTTACTTTATCCACCCCAGCTATTCGCATTTTCTGTCATTCCTTTGATCTTTCAAAAGTCTTGTTCTAACAAGGGTACTTTGTGGATTTTCTCACACTTACAGGAATCGAAACTACTGCATTTGCAAGAAGAAATGTCAAACAGTGTTTTTGATTCAATTTTAAAATGTTCCACCTTTTTATAATAAATGGAGATTTTCGTGATTTTAGGGTTTTTAGATTGCGATAGTTTTTATGATACGCTAATATCATTGCTATTACACTTTGGAACCAACAGTTGGAAGTGAACCGCGTTTCCATATGGCTTCTATTTTATTCGCAACCAGTTTGGCAACATCCCGTTCACGCGGCTGCTTGCTGGAATTTCCTTAATCTGTTGTCTTGTGAATGAATAACAACGGAACATATCTTCTTTCGTTGGTAAATAAATTTCAGATTCCAGGTCGCAAGCAGTACCAAATATTGGACAAATGTCTGTTTTCCTAGTTTTAACTTTATCCATATTGTTTTTGAAACAGATAAACACAAAACTGAAACACGATAAGTCTTATTATGTGTCCGGTGCCGTCCAAGTCCAATGTCCAAATATCCAAATTGCACTTACAAAAACACTAACGTTTATTGCACTTGGATATTATTACAATTACTTTATGACTAAACGGAAGTAATTCTCTACAACACTTTCTCGGTTATAACAAGCTCACACAACTTATTCCAACAACGACTAAAGTGACACTGCCGTATTCCGTATTCGTATTGTCGTTTGTCGTAGCGCGTCACACAACAGTCACGTGACTACAATATGATGCAGGGGCGTACCTACACTCTTACTGCATCATTATCGACACGTGTCTAAACAATATATTTCTCTTTTTTCTTGTCATAAGTCAATTAAAACGAATAATTATTTTTTGTAACAGGTCAAAAACGTAAAATTTCGATATTTTCTTTTTAAAGCACCAGGGGCGTGGCTAAATATTAAAATATTTTCACAAAATTTTTTTTCTGTCATAAGTGAGCCAATACCAATTAGTTTTTTGCTATGCCAGATACAAAAAAATTTTTTTTTATTCACCCTGGGGCGCGGCTAAATATTTTTTTTAATTTTTAAAAAAAATCAGCTTACTAGTCTATCTATGTTGCAAATTTTTTACTATTCAATTTAGATTTCAAAATAATTTTTTCGGCCCAGCCTACTGTATATACAATTTTTTTTTACAAGATGCTCCTTGTTGTTATGTTATGTTTCGGTCGAGTTAAAACCGATTACTGTTCCTAGAACTACGGTCTTATAATTTACTTTGTGTTGTGTATTTTATTTCTAGGGTCAACGCTGGATGTTGAACATTGCATAAAAGGTTTTGTTCATTGTACGGTAATTTATGATACAATTTCTTTTTATATTCCGTTTAGAAGAACCACTAGAAGGTGCTAGGTGAGTGTGGTACTATAGCAACGAATATAAAAATTCTCTGGTTGTGTGCTAAATAGTAACTATCCCTATTTACGATACCAGTTGTTTTAATGGAATTATTTATTGAAGCCAGTACAATTTTATACTTATACTAGTGTGACCTTATAGAGATTGTGTTAACCATAGTTGGTGTATATTTGAGGTTTGGGTTTATTATTATTAATTTCATATGCAAGAATTAAACCGATTTGTGTTAAACTATCACTAGTTGTTTTCTTTATTAGTACAGTTTAGGAGTTAAGTCCTAATCGGACTTATTCCCTTCTTGGACTGTGTCCAATATTATTTTTAACTGTACCGTACCTGTTACGCTGTCGTAGCCCTTTTCTTGGTTTAAGGGCGATATAAATATAAATCAAGTGGTGCCGTTTTAAAATTGTATGTGTACCTACGCCCGCCACATTTCCACGCATCCAAGTGCCTAACGACTGACTGAGCTTCCAGCTACATCCTAGTATCTGTTAGGACACACCTTTTACTTTTATTACGACCACACCTTTGTGTATGTAACAAAAATCTTTCTTGTCTATTTAAAAAGTAATATCGTTTCACAACTTTAGATAAATGAAATGTAAAATAGCCACAAAAGAATTAATTTGTAAAAGTGAACTAGATCGTGCCATTTTTAGCTTTATTATTATACAGACAAACTACGTCAGTTTTCATAGAAAACAGTGTAGAAATAAAAATGCAGAAACTAGGTAAAATTCGCCAATGTTGAACGATTTATCTAACACATTTTAATTAAGACAAGAACATTACTAAAGCAATTTCCACATTTATTATCTTAAAAGCTCAATTTACACCAAATTAAACTTTTTCATTGTTTGCTTTAATAAAACGAATATTCGTTTAATACCGGATATAGGAAAAAGGTTTTTTCATGTTTTCGATTATAAAATGAGATATAAAATTTCAATCTCAAAGAAGAACGAGCTCTATTCTAATTAAAGGATAAAACAAACGTTGTAGGTGTTTTAAAGGTTGAATGATTTCCGATGTGCTTATCGCATATTCGGATATATTCAGATGCTTTACACGAAATTGTCCTCAATCCTATCCTGGATTTTAAAGGATTTCGTTTACTAACAGGATCAATGCTCCTTGTGATTTATTACATCTAAGGAAAAATCGTGTTAGATTTTTTTAAGAAAGAATTTTTATTAACGTCGGAGTAAGGATTTTTCCAACAATCCTTTAAATTTAAATTAATTAGGTTTGAGCATACTTTGTGGCTATTGTTAAAATATTCTGTTTCTATATCCGGGAATAGTTTAGAGGTAATCAAGTGATGGCCAATTTATAAATGACCAGAGGTTAATGAATATGAGCAAACAATATGCTTTAGAATTGTATTATAATTGAAATGCAAGAACCGTTGTGCAAATTTGCAGTAGGTATTACGCAAAATCCCATTGAAGGCAAATTGTACTTAGCAACGATCAAATACCAATACTGCTTTAGGATTCTCTGATAGTTTCGAATTTCACAAATTTGAGAGAACGAATTTTCTTTGTGATTTTACCAAAACACATTCCTAGTTAAGTAGAACTAAATTTGTTCCACAAAACTTATTTAAACTATTACAATTAACATTCTACATTGATGTTTCTGGTTTGGAAATTGGCAAAAAGCACGTGGTTTTATTTAGATCTGCGTAATTCCTCACTGCCAAAATTCTTCAGTTTTACAAATGTTAACGTAGTAGTATAAATGCAAGTGTAGCAGAAAAATGGCTTATATTAACTGGAACGAAATAGACGACGCATGTAAACGATAAGTATTCCCATCTATCTTTGTTATAATGCGTGCTAGTGCACCCTAAAGGGTGTTATCTGTCTTTGCATATTCCTCTTATATTTATTCGGCTATTTATTTAATCCCGAAACCACACGTTTTTTTTTCAAGCTGTATTTGATTTAAAAAATCGAATCAATTATTAACGTGTATATCGACGAATGTTGTTATAACAAAAATTTTAACTGGATTAACTTATTTACCAATACATGATAGCGCCTCTAATTGCAGTGTACACAGTATAAAGTGGGAAATGTTTGTAGATTTTACCCTTTAATGTGTAATCATAAATATTTATTGACTATTGGTCGATTAAATTTTGATAGGTATTTTTAACGATGCGGGTTAAATTGTGTTGTTATTTTTTATAGTAACTTTCTTTATAAAACTCACATTTAAATTTATATTGATAAAGTTTTCAACAAAAGCTTCATTATATAAAGTTTCAATTCTGCTTTACTATCTTAGAACTAGTTTTCAATATTTGATTAAAAAAATATTGATACTTTAAGTTTTGCGAAGGTACCATTCAGTCGCATACTATCGTTTCAGTTTGTGGGTCAACGCAACTCGATAGTTGTTCCACTGCAAAAAGATAGTTCTCTACAAAAAAGAATATTATATGGGATATAAATTAAGGTTTAATTCACGAAAATGTAAAGTTTCACGGTTACTGTATATAATTAAAATACATAGCTTCTGGGTTTTTTAAATCGTGTATTTTTTTCTTTATATTTGATAAATAAGCCTGCTGCTAGAACAGTTTGAAAAACGTATAAAGCCAACTGTGGTATCTAATTTTAGTAAAGGATAGCTTGATTCTTAATAAATTAAACATTTTTAAACTGCCTTGAAGATGGCAAATCAGAACACCCTGTAACAATGAAAAATGTCATAACCAAACAGTAAGCTTAATAAACTTTAATCAAATTATGATGCAAGTGTAAAGTGAAAAACTTTAGTTTGAAATTGATAACATCAATTAAAAATCTAGTCAGCGCTGTTAATAAAATAGTGTAAGTGTTATTTTACAATGAAAACACAGTGTACTATTTTAACTATATATGTTACATTTTGTAGTTCTATGGTAACTTAACATATAATTGGTAAAGCATTCACTTTAAGGTTTAGGAAAAAACAGCAAAAAACCTGGACATAACAAAGGATACTAAATACATAAATAAAAAGTTTACCTCCAGTAGGATTTGAACCTATCACCTGTACTTTGCTAGAGTAATCTAGCAAAGTAAAATTGATAATAATTTTTAATTACATATTTACGTTTGAAGTTATTCATTCATAACAAAACTTATAATAAAATAACAAAAGATAATTTATTAAGATATTTATGTATCTCAATTGCTTCACATTGTACACGAACGTAATAGTAAGTTTGTCTTAACAATATTTACATATTTCCAAGTTGAATGTTGTAACTTAAATTATTTAAAGCATGATCAGCTACCGCACATTCCTCTGGATGACCTAATCTACAAAATGTTATATGTGGTTTACATCTTGTATCAAAGCTACGTTATGTGGTTCCATTGTACGCTTTTCCCCAAGAACAAGACAATTTATACACTGCGGAAGATGTTTCAAACATCTTTAGATGACAATAAATGTTTTTTAGTTTTTCTTCTAGATTTATAAATAGCCTTAATGCCATGATTTGTTCAACTCTATCTGTAACAGTAGTTATAAAAGGAAGAAAGGCAGTAAGGCAGTACCAGCATTAAGCACTAGTTATTCTTTATAGTTATGTCATTCATCTTTCAAAAATTCAGGATTACAAATTCGTTTAGCTAGAACCACTGAAGATTTAATTACATCATTTATTTGACGTGAATGGTGGTTTGATAATGTATAAAGATATCTATCAGTTTGTCAAGAAATGATAAACCTCTATTAGTTTTCTTCACTCTGGTAAACTGTATGCTTTGTTGAAAACCATTTATTAATGCTAAAAATTTACTTAGTTGTTGTTCTTCATGAATCTGGATAACAAATGTGTCACGTACGTCAAACTAAAGATTTTTTAGGTGCGTTTTGTAACAATATTTTCCATGTAAAAATTAGTTATAACAGAACTAAGAGGGCTACCCATTGCTACACCATCAAGCTGTTCATAGAGTTTATTATTCCAGTAAAACTAAGTTGTTATAAAACAGTTCCGAAAAATAATGTTATATTCATTGAAAATATATGATCAATATATTCAATAATTGCTTTTAGAGAGATGACCATTATATAACCAATTCCAATTTAGGTATTTTTTAAAGAAAGTAAATGTTTTTTCAACTTTTTAAATGTGTTGGCGTTGTAAAGATAATAAGAAAATGTACTTTACGGATTCCTATAGAGTACCTTTACTTGTAAACTTAAACTTACCTTAACCTTCACGTCATTCCCTTGCGGGGTAGGCAAAACAATCCCTGCCTCTTATTAGTTTTCATTCACAATCTTTCTCCATGCTTTCCTATATCCGCATACCTCCCTAGCTTCCGCAAGATTCATACATTGTCTCTGACATGTCTTTTTATTTTTAAAGCTCCTTAACTTTCTTTCTTTTATCATACATTCTAGTACATTCAGCTAAGTTTTACGCGGCCCAACAGGTACGGCCTTACCTCTAACCTCATCCACAAATATTTGCTTCGTTAATCTTGCGTTGCTCATTCACTCAATGTAACAAAACCATCGTAATGTACTAATTTTGTATCTATCCATCGTCGTCTTTTCCACGCTACACTCATTCATTATGCACTCATTCTTTATCTTGTCCCTTCTCCTTTTACCGCATGTGCTTCTCAGGAATCTCATTCCCACGGCACTTACTTTTCAATCGTGCTTTTTTCACATACCCATGTCTCACTTCCATACTTACAGATGGAACAAACACCCCATTATAGATTGCTCGTTTCGCAGCTAGGCTCATGATTTCGTTTCTCATTATCGTCCACATATTTCCAGACACTTTCCTTCCAGCATTGATCCTACGTCCAATCTCGCCCTTCATTGTACCATCTGCAGTAAACATACTACCCAGATATACCAGCTCGTACACTTGCTCCACAATTTCATCTTGTAGAGTATGCACTGTATTCTCCTTTCCTTTAGGTCCATGCTCTCACAGACTGTATCAAACTTCCTCAGAGCTGTTTGTAGCTTATCGGCACCGGCACTTAATAAGACTGTATCATCTGCATACACCAGAAGTCGTACATTTCCGTCACCAACCATTACACTATTTGCATCAGTGCATGCTTGTCTAACACATTTATTCATATATACATTAAACAACCACGGTGACATCACATAGCCTTGTCGCACTCCTCAATATTAAAGTATTCACTCACACCTCCTCTGATCCTAACACATGCCTGACTAACGTTCTAGACTGCCCTTAATCCGCTTATTAGACCTTTGTTTATGCCAGATTCATTTAATATTTCCCACAGCTTCTCTCTATTCATTCTGTAGTATGCTTTCTCAAGATCTACAAACGCACAGTACAGCTTTCTTTTTACACTTAAACACTTTCCGATCACTTGCTGGACAGCAACCATCTGATTGACACATACTCTCCTTGCACATCCCAAATATTAGTTTGTGTAATTTCTCGCACTCTATCAGTCAGTATTTTTCCAAATACTTTACCAGGCACGTATAGCAAACTTATTCCTCTGTAATTCTTGCTATCACTCTTATTCCCCTTACCCTTATACAGTGTTGCAATGATCGCGCCCTTCCAACCCCTCTGCACTTTTCCACACATAAGTAATTCATTGAATAATTCACACATTATTCGTATAAGCCTTGCACCCCCATACTTTAGGATTTACCAATGATTTTATCTACGCCTACTCCCTTGCCATATTTCAATTTTCCTACCGTTTTCTCTACCTCATTCATCCCAATATCCTTCTCAGTTTCATTTACCATTCCTTCTACATTCTCCTTATTTAACCCTTTAGTATTACTTTCCTCAATACTGTTCAGATCTCCGCAGTATTGTTGCCAGCGTTCCCTCACTTCACAACCGTCCCATACCATTTCGTTGCTCATATTGACCGCTTCTGCAGCTTTCTGAACGTTTTGTATTTTTGACCCATTTCCAGAAGAATTTTTTATTTTCCTCAAAATCATTCTGCGTTTTCTCTCCTTCCACAGAAATCACTTCTTCTTTACTTATTATCACCGTTTCCTTCGCTTCTTTGTTTCTTAATCTGTATACCTCATATAATCGCTTCGTCTCAGCCTCATTTTTTGCAGCAATCATTGCCATGTACGCACCTTTTTTCTTATACATTGCCTTTTTTACCGCCTCGTTCCACCAAGCACATTTTCTCTGTCTCCCTACAGTCGCTCTTCCACATATCCGCACGGCACAATTGACAGCACAGTTTTTCAAGCTTATCCATGATTTTCAATGTCAGTGTCTTTTATTTGTTCGTTCCACATTGTTTCGTCCACATTTAACTCTTTACTCACAGCATCTACGTGTTTTATGTTCGAACCACTATCCACAAGTTTGTCTACCTTAATTCTGGACGTTCAAACTACATTTGCTTTCCTCCTACAGGCCCACTTTTGCCCAAAACACACTCTCGATACAACCAAAAAGTGGTCCGATCCACTCTCCGATCCCCGCATTACTCTTGTGTCTTTCACCAGGTTTCTTAGCCGTTCATCATACACTAAGGTCTACCATACTTTTAGATTCCCCTCTTTGACATGTATACATACGCACATTTTTATGTTTAACCACGCATTGCATACAAACAGGAAATTTCCTAGAACGCGTTCAGTATGTTCTCACACCCACCCATCCGTTTATACTCCCCACTATCATCACTCTTTCGTTTGGCTTACATACGTTCAACATGTTCTCTACTTCATTCCAGAAGTTCTCACGCTCCTGGTCTCTTTTTTCATTCAACGGTACATGGAATGGAATAAGAAAAATTCTTCGAAACGCCATTTTCATTCTAATCCACATTACCCGGGGAGATACCAATTCGTACTGTTTAACACATCTTTTCGCTATTTCACTTACGATCACCCCAACTCCTTTTGCGCCTTGCACTTCAGTCTCAACTCCTAGCGCTAGTCTGCCATCATCCATCTCCACGGCATCTTTTGCTTTGCGCTTTGTCTCCGATACACAAAGAATATCAATTTACCTTTCGTACATTTTATTCGCAATTTCAAATTCTTTACCATGCACAACTCCTACATTCCACGAACCGGCTCGCCATTCATTCCTTGCACAGTCTTCAGCAACGGGTCTGTCTGTGTCTATCTAGACCGACCCTTGTAGCCAGGTCTATCTAAGGCAATTGTATTGTTCTGTAACACCATAGCGAGCAGACCAGTTACTGACCAAGTCGTGCCCCGGACGAAGTAAAATTAGCTACTAACGGTATAGCCCTACTTCCGGAAAGTTACTTGTCTACTGCCTCGACCTCTAAGGAAGTAAAAAGTAGAGATATAGACAAGAAAGATATAAATAATAGATCGTGTACTTACTGTATGAATATGTTATATATATATATATATATATATATATATATATATATATATATATTGTGTGCATTTTTCACTTGCATACCCTTCAATAACGGAACGTGTACACACATATAAACACGCACACACTCACTCACACTCACTCACACTCACACTCACTCATACTTATTCACTCGCTGATTCGTTCACTCACTCACTCACACACACACATGCACACACTCATACACACACACTCACACGCACGCACGTCCGCACGTACATACGAACAACCGCACACACGTACACATGCACACGAGTAGTGCTTACCGTAGTAAACCACTTTTCCACGGGCAGGGCTAATTTTAGGCTGACATTTAGAAAGTAGTGAGCTATCGCATGGTATTCTCGAAGCTCTCAACGCGAAGACTCTCTCTGTTACTGTGCTCTGAGTAGGTGTTATGTAGTGTTATGAGTGACTATGAGTTTGTAAGCCCACCTCAAGTTTTGTATTAATCGCTATGTGCTTAAACCTTTTCGCTAGAGTAATCCATCGGTTCTACTCTTGTAATACATAAAACGCAAACTGAAAATGTGCTAGAAGCCTTCTCAAACTAATATGAAATTTTGGCAAGCAAATGCAATCATTTTCGTCCATTACAGCTAAAAATATTGATTTTATTGGGAATTTTTAAAGATATGTTAATTTTATCTCTTTGTTTACGACAGGGCCTTTTCGCGAGCTAAAGATATAAATAACGATTTTTATATTAATTTTGTAGTAACTATGACCCTAATGCGCCTTATTTGCACTCTATTAAGAATTTTTTTTATCCAAAAATAGTTTTTTTGGATACATCATATTTGGTATGTGTGGTCAGGAAATGTTTGCCATGAGAAAGGCATTCTCCATATGTATGGTATTGATCTTCAGTGTTGTTGATTCACTGTATATGGATTCGCCTTTGTGTTAATCGTAAATTTATTTATGTAGAAGCTACCCGCTTAATACACAGAGGTACGAGCGCTGTCCAATTACCTAGTTTCTCTTCCTTTCGGTGATGCTATAGAAGTGTTAATCTGCATTTTGAATAGTGCTCCACATACGTGACGTGAAAATGTTACGTATGTAAGGTAAGTCTGGTGTCAACCTGTAATTCTTGCAACTGTTTGTAAATAACACTACCTTCTGTTAAAACAGTGTGAAATTTTGATGGAAACTTAACTACACACAGTTTTCAGATGCTATTTGCTACTCACCGTTATTGGCAAGTGGACAAGAAACTATTCCTTTATGCCAACTACAAATTTATTCAAACGTTTTACTACTAATAATTATTATTTCGGTCTAAGTAAATGGTTAACAGTAATACTTTTCTTGTTCGCATTTCTATTCGTGCCTTACGTGTACTGTTATACCACGATTTGATGTATATTTTGCTCTAAGGGTCATCTAATCTTATAATGGTGCTTGTTGTACAGCTGTATCATCCTGGGATAACTGTTCTTCCCGTAATATATACTGCAAAAAATGCTAAAAGATGTAGATGTAGAAT
The DNA here is from genome assembly GCA_036346205.1 of Vesta saturnalis. Classification (NCBI taxonomy): domain Eukaryota; kingdom Metazoa; phylum Arthropoda; class Insecta; order Coleoptera; family Lampyridae; genus Vesta; species Vesta saturnalis. Next base: position 1,847,521 of record JARFJB010002353.1, on the reverse strand, counting down.
CATTTACGTTAAGAATAATATTATTAACTGGTCGTATAATTGTGGTTATTATGAACGGAACTATTTACACAGGGGATAGTATTCTTGTAGCAAACCTTTTTTGTATGTTTAAAATTTACATTCATATTGGCAACTTAAGTGCATTTGGTGTAACGTTAGTTGCATACCTTATTGGTGTAAAATCTGGATTTAGTTCTTTTACTAAGTTATTTCAATTACTATTCACTGCACATCCTTTCCGCCCTTCGAGTCATTTTAGATCATTGCGCAGGGTTACTTTGAGCGTCCTTCATTCATTGCTTGAACTACGTGTTTATGTATAAGCCATTTTTTATTTAAAGTGCCACATTTATATGGTGAGTTTTTAAATTTATCATACGGAAATTTGAGACATTTACATTTCAGGCAACTCAATTTTATTTTAAGGTTAACTTTCCAAGATGATGCAATAGCTTTGCTACTACGAAGTGGGAATTCAATTGCCAAATTTTACTTTGAACCATACAAAATCAATTCAGTTTTTAGGTTTATAAGAAAATTGTTATATATTTGGAATTACCAGCATATCAATCCGATATTTACTTCAACTTCCATTAAAATTGCGCAATAAAATTTAAAGTGATGAGACGACAGCATTTTCTTATCTGCTGAAGTTCCAGTGACACCCACAATGTAAAATAAATTACGTCAGGTATTTTATATGGTTAATTAATTCACATTATAGTTTAAGGCAATTAATTAAGAATCACTAACATTAGTTTTTGAGAGATTATCATTATAATCAAATTAAGTATCGTAATAAAACTCATTGTTGTCATTATTTTTTTACTTGTCATTTTCATGAGATTTTTCGTGGCTTTTCTATTTTTAAAGTTTATTTGTTACTTAAAAACAAATTGACGACCGAGATTACATTATTTATTTTCAGGTTTGAAGAAACACCTTTTTCTGTAAAGCGAAACTATCTAAGCGATTCTATTTTGTTAATAAGCAAATCAAAAGTTATTGAACCTGAACCTATTAATCTGCCGATGAGCAGAGTGGCATAGAATCTTCTAGTTATTCATTATTTTCCATAGTTAATTATATCTCTAGGCTAGAAGTATTAATCATATGTGGGTGAAATAATTATACGACACCTGTAAAGTTTACATTCTAACTCTTAACACTAAGCAGTGATTTTAAATAGCTGCATCTTGAAGTGTTGCTCATCTGTTTTTTTTTATACAAAACGGCCACTTTTCCAACTCATTATTATTGACTTTTAATCCGCGGTCTTACCAATTCGCGGATATCAAAAAGTAAAAAAAAAAGGATAGCTCTTAAGAAATGGTTCACTTTTGAGTGAGTTAATTGCCAAATTATTTCGCTTTCTCAAACGTGTCGTAATTGTCCCGTACTTGAAAGATACAGTAACTCGTATCGTTTTCTGACCCGCCTACAGTGTTTCTCCAACAAATTCTGAATTCATTACTTTCACTTCTCAATGTTTTTTCTAATTTTATTTATTTCCAAATCGTTTGGGTTTGATATTGCCTGCTGTAGTTGACTATTTCCTCCTTGTGCATTGGGATATGTATATCGATTCGAATAACCGCCTTTGACACGTACCAGGGTTCATTTACGATCATGCGTAGCACTTTTGACTGGAAGCGTTCAAGTATCTCTATACAGAAGTTGAAAGCGACACCTCAGAGTTTTATAACAAGGAGTTTGTTGTTGATGGTAATTCGAACAAGTAGCCAGTACATGTTGGTGAGTGTCAAACCTAATTGTTTCCTTTTCGCAAATACAAAGGTGTACCGGAAGGTCCTTACCGGTATTTTTAATGAAAAAACATAATTGTGAAGAAAATGGTTATTTATTCAAAGTATTGGCCATTCGATTCTACACACTTTGTCCATCTTTCTTGCAATGTACGAATTCTATCCCAGAAAAACTGTTTGTCCTTTGGGCCAAACCATTCATCGGGCCAATTTTCGACTTTTTCGAAATTTGCAAAGTGCTGTTCAGCCAGCGCGTGTACCATTTGTTCAAAAAGGTGATAATCTGACGGGTCCAAGTCTGAAGAATACGGCGGGTGCGATAATACGTCCTACCCAAGCCATTTCCATAAGTCTTTCACCAGTTTTGCTGTGTGTGACGAACCACTTTCTGGTGTCTTCGGGCCCATTCTGGACGTTTTTCGATCAACGCGTTGTTAATGTTGATTATTTTTTGTTTGTAGCGATCATGATTAATTTTTCACCAGGTTTAAGAAGTTCATAATACACCACACCATCTTGATCCCATCAAATATAGAGCATTTTCTTATTTCTGAAGCCATCCGGCCTTGGAGTAGATGGGCCAGCTTGACTAGTCGATATCCACGATTTTTTACATTTTGAATTTTCGAAATAAATCAATTTCTCATCACCTGTCACAATCCGATGCAAAAGTGATTTCCTTTCGTACGCTTGAACCAGAATTTCACAAATAGATTTAATAGCTTACATTTGCTTGTCATTCAATTCATGTGGCACCAATCATCCCAGTTTTTGGATCTTTTCCATTGCTAGTAAGTGGCCGCTAATGGTTTCCTGTGCCACATTTAACGTTTCTGTAGATTGTTTGTGAGTTTTGGTTAGCTCCTTCAATTCATCATCCAGAAATGTTCTTGGTCTACCCGAACGTTTACTGTCTTTCAAATGAAAATCACCACTTATAAATAATACAAACCAGGTTTCACATGTTTTTATACCTGGAGCATGCTACCAGCAACCAATGGCCTTCAGCGGCCTTTTTCTTTACAGTAAAATAGAATGACATATATGACAAATCATTTTATTCCATACTTACGGCTAGCAACATATGTTAGTAAAACCGGTAAGGACTTTCCGGTATAGATGGATAGGTGTTTTTTCCAGGTGAGTCTCCTGTCCAGATGGAGTGCAAGATATTTTACTTCTTCTTGTTGTGACAGTTGAGTGTGGTTTAGATAAACAGGAGGTTGTTTCTTGACGTGTGGTGAACGTTATATTTGCAGATTTAGTTTAATTAACTTTAATTCTCCACTTCTTTGGCTAAGATTGTATTGCAGTTAATATCTTTTTCAGAGTGTGTGTGGCGATAGCAGGATTATTACCAACGGCTAGGACCGCGGTATCACCCGCAACTGTTCCCATTAGAACTTCTGGTGCAGTCGGAAGCTCGGCCGTGAATATTAAGTATATCAGAGGCGGAAGAACAAACTTGCATGGCTGCTGTAGCCCAATGTGAGTTTAATCCGATTAGACTGGTGTGGGACTATGTTATGTTGCAATAGAAAACACAAGTTTCACAATTAAGAACGTTTTAGAACTTTGCAAATCAACATTGCAAAATGTACCGAAAGCGTTGGGAATAATTGTTTCAACTATGGCAAGTGGGCAGAGAATGTACAGAAAAGAGGGGTATTTTGTAGATGTCTGCTGTATAGAACCTTTGGTAATAAATTTGAATGGTGACTGTGACGGTAATAACGATTTTAAGTATTATGAAGACCTCGAAGGAAAGAGTGACAATAATTGTGTATGAGTTGTATTATTGTGAATACAAAAATTTTTGTACAATAAATTAAAAGCTTTTTCTGATTTTTACAATTTAGTGCTAGAGCACCTATGGATACGCTTCTTGCATAACACTTTGTTATAAAATCCATACTTGAATTTGGTATGGTAATCACATTTACTAAATGTAAACTTTGGGCATTACACATATTTAAAATACTTAGCTTCTTTGGGTTATTTAATGATGTATTTTTGTATATACAAATCTAACCGTTTCGATAACACTTACAATTATCTTCGTCAGTAGTAATAAAATCTTTTAGAATTGTTTAAGATGTTGAACACCCTCTAATGGCCGAAGGCTAACAGTGAAAAATGAAATAACAAACAAATTGTAATGCAACTGTAAGGATGTGAAAAACTTTAATTTGAAATTGATAAAAGCATTCACATATAGAAACTTGACGTCAATCAAGAAATTCAGTCAAATCTAATAAAGAAAGAACTTTGTTAATAAATGTTAGTGTTCTTTTACAGTGAAAACAATGTGGTACGTTTAATACAATTTATAATTTTAATTTTAATTTCAACTACATTTGTTAAATTATAGTGCTGTGGTAATTTAACATATGATAGGTATTGCATTTACTTTAAGGTCTAGGAAAAAGGACAGCAAGAAACATAGACGTACCAAAAACTAAAATTAGAATTAAGACGCACCGTTGTGCTTTTTTTTATAATAAGATGCCAAAGCCTATTTAAACGGAGTTTTCTTCTTGCGTATAGAGGTCATTAGGATGTTTATATATCTCAATAGCTTCATGTTGTAAACGAACATAATAGTGAGTTTGTCTTGAGAATATTTCTATACTATCAAGTTGATTTCAATTATTTAAAGCGTGGTCACCTACTGCAGATTTCTCTGGTTGACGATCTACAAAATCTCATACGTGCTTTACGTTTTGTGTCAAAGCTACTTTTTCCCGTTCTAATGTATACTTTTCCACATGAATAAGATAATTTATACACTACAAATGATATTTTTATGATCGGTATACGTCTCAGGCTTCAATCTAATAATTTACTATCCTTTAAATGATCAAAGAACCATCCACATCAAAACATTTGCGAAATTAAATCTTTAGTGGATCGTGCAAAACAAATTTGTAATCCTGAATTTTTGAAAGATGAATAACATAACTATAAAGAAAAACCAGTGCTTAATATTGGTACTGCTTTTCTTCTTTTTATAACTAATGTTACAGATATAATTGAAAAAACCTAATTAATCCTGGAATTAGGACTGTTTTTAAACCTACAGAAAAAATTAAAAGACATTTAAGGTCAGCTATACGTGTTTCAAACCTATTATCTTTCGGAGTGTATAAATCTTGTTATTTTGGAAAAGTATACATTGGAACCACAAAACGTAACTTTGATATAAGACGTAAAGAATTTATGAGATTTTGTAGATAAGGTTAACCAAAAAAATTTCCGGTAGCTGAGCATGCTTTATACAACTTAAATCATCAAAGTCGAATAGGATATTTTAACATCACGTTGATTGTTTGTGTGTTAAATACGGTTCATACCCTGATGATGATCTAATTATTTAATATACCGAAACATGTATATGTAGGATTATATTTGAACTGCATCATAAAAAAGTAATTGATAATTTTGATTTTGAGTTTTTCTTCTAGTCTACATCAAAGTCAATTTGATAATATGGAAATATTGTCAAGATAAACTCATTACTATGTTTGTTTACAACGTGCAGCTATTGAGATATATGAAAATCCTAGTAACTTCAATAGGCAAGAAAATCTCAGTTTGAATAGGTTTTCATCTCTGATAATTAAAAAAAAATCACAACGGTACGTTTTAGTTTAATTTTAGCTTTTAGTATGTCAAGTTTTTTGCTGTGTTTTTTCTTAGACCTTGAAGTAAATTCTTTACCAATTATGTGTTAAATTACCACAGCACCATAATTTAACAAATATAGTTAAAATTATTACAAAAAATTATATCAAACGTACTACATTGTGTTTTTACTGTAAAATAACACTTACATTTATTAACAAAGCTATTTATTTATTAGATTTGAGTGGATTTTTAGTTAAAGTTTCTATTTGTGAATGCCTTTATCAATTTCAACTTAAAGTTTTTCACTTTTACACTTACATCGTAATTTAATTAAATTTTTTTAAATTTGGTCTTTATTTATATTTTTCTTTATTAGCCATCGACCGTTGTCTGGTGTTCTGATTTGTCACCTACAAGGCAGTTTAATAATATTTAATTTATTAAGGATCTAGTTATTATTTACCAAAATTATATTCCACAGTTGGCTTTATACGTTTATCAAAGTTATATTAACAGCAGGCTTATGTTTGCGTTATCAGTTTTCGTATATCATAACATTGTTTCAATATCTAAGTAAGTGTTATCGAAAAGTTTAGTTTTGAATAAATATATATACAATAATACAGCATCAAAAAATCCAAAAGAGCGAAGTATTTTATATTACAGTCATTATTTAACACGACCACGATTAATGGTGATCAATATGATCATGGATAAACGTTTATAGTTTAATTTTATTCTTCGATCCCAGATTATGGGTTCATTAATTTGTAACTTGAAACATATACAGGGTGGGTGTCTACTGCGTGGACGGAGGATTGCTACCTAACTATTACAGATATCAAAACTAATTTTGGTGTGGTAATACACGATCATTGGACCTACATTATAAAAATATGGGTTTATACAGGGCGATTGACAAAAATATGCCAACCTAAACCTGTTTTTTTCAATGGAATACCCTGCATATTTTTAAATGTTTGGATTCACTGTTATGTTTAGAATAAAAGTATAGAAATATGTATCTGTATCACTAACCGTTCTGTAGATATCGTCACTTTAGTACCAAAATAGAGTTAACTTTGGAACCACGATGCGAGCGTTGTCACCACGATTTTGTAAATCTGTTTATCCCACCGACTATTAATAATGGTCTACTAACAAATAAACTGGGAAATTTTTCGAAAACATCTAAAACTATATAGAATGATTAACTTATGCGAAATGTAATTTTTATCAATTTTTTCAAATGCAACAACCTGTATATTTTATCACATATCGATTCCCCGTGAAAAGTAGGTACTAATTGATAATAGGTTTCATAGCCATAAGACGGACCCTTCTTGAGATATTGACGGTTTTACGTAAAAATATTCTAAAATACAAATTTACTGTGACAATAGAATGTAGCAGAACAAATCAGGCAGGCTTGCCGCTCGTAATAAAGAAGGAACAATTGCATCTATTGTTTTGACGTTTTTATAATCATTAAACTATTGTTCCATTAGTTTGTGTGTTTTGTCAATTTTTGTATAAAATGAATTTTTCCAAAGAAAAAATGGTCGATATGATCTTTATTTACGGCGAACCTCAAAGAAACGCTTTGCTGGATACCCGTTTGTACTGTGTACGAGAGAAGATAGCCGCGGAAAGAATCGTTTCTGAATGTAGCTGAGAGATTTATAAATTCTGGAACTGTGTGTTATTCCAAGTGCGCAAAGCAAGCGCAAATTAAGAAATTGAGTTTCAAGTTGTGGCATCTCTTAGAAAATAGAAAATCCGCAATTTAGTACCAGACAGCTAACTGGACACCTAGACCTAAATAGAAATACAGTTCACAGCTTTATTAGAAGAAAAAAAAACAAACTGCATTCTTATTATAATCAAGCTTTAAGTGAAATAGATTTTCTAAATCGTGAAACTTTCTGCCAATGGGTAAATACTAAAGTCAATGAAGAACCCAATTTTGCTAATAACATTCTATTGGTCCTTTTTTGCTTGATGGGAGTCTTACTGGGGAAAGATATTCACAGTTTTTGGAAAATGATTTACCCGAGCTTTTGGAAAATATTGAGGTAGATAATATTCGTACGATGTGGTTTTAACTAGATGGCGCACCACCACACTATGCAATCAACGTTAGGCAATATCTCGATAGAAATTATCCGATGAGGTGGATAGGACGAGGTGATGTGCAAAACTGGTCAGCCAGATCACCGGATCTTAAGCCGCTTGATTTCTTCCTTTGGGGCTACGTTAAAGAAAAAGTTTACCAACATCCTCCCACCACAAGTGAAGATATGAAAAATAGAATTAGAGCTGCGTTTCAATCCATTTCGCCTCTAATATTGTTGCGAGTGAATCTTTCGTTTACCGAGCGAATTCCAAAGTTTTTAGCTAGGCGTGGTCATCATTTTGAACATTTAATTTTAATTTATGGTTTTATTCGTTTATGTTTACTTGTTCAACGTATTTTTAGGTGTAGAGAATTATTTTATTGTTTAGTTATTAATAAAGTTTTCCTATCAGTTAAAGAATTTATTTGCCATTCGTATTTTCTTATTTGCTGTGTATTTTGTTTTATTTGTTCTTCTGTATGTCAATATTTTCAAATAAAGAGTCAATATCTCAAGAAGGGTTCGTCTTATGACTATGAAACCTTTCATCAAGTTTTGTCTATTTTTCACGGGGAATCGAAATGTGAAAAAATATACAGGGTGTTGCGTTTGAAAAAATTGAGAAAAATTACTTTTCGCGTAAGTTAACTATTGTGTATAGTTTTACATGTTTTCGTAAAATTCCCCGACTATTATTAATAGTCGGTGGTATACAGATTTACAAAATCGTGGTTCCAAAGTTAACCCTATTTTGGTACTGAAGTGACGATATCTGCAGATCGGTTAGTGATACTGATACAAATTTCTATGATTTTATTCTAAACGTAACAGTGAATCCAAAAATGCAAAAATATACAGGGTGTTCCATTGAAAAAACAGGTTTGGGTTGGCATCATTTTGTCAATCACCCTGTACTTATCTATATATCTTTGGAATGTAGGTCCAATGATCTTGTATTACCACACCAAAATTGGTTTTGATATCTCTAATAGTTAAGGAGCAATACTCCGTCCACACAGTAGACACCCACCCTGTATATGTAGAATTTGGTATGAGCAAATATAACAAAATGTTTTGGTATATTTGAGTATTAGGTAGTAATCATTTCTTGCTTACTTAACGTGTCGCATTGTAAGAATAAGTGATTTGCAGCACAAGGTCGGTTATATTTAACGTTAACGGTGTATAATTCCATTCTTCCAAACCCACGAAATGTTGCCATTTCAATCTTCAAAATATTGATATACTCTAAATTTATAAATGTCCATGATTGTATTTATGTTAGTTTTTATTTATAGGATGCTGCAAAAAAAATTGTGCGATTAACAAACCTGAAGTTTTCATTATTACCTACAATGTGTTTTTCAACAAAAGATAAATTCTGCATTAACATCTTATCACAGGTCTACTTTGTAACCTGCTTCAAGATTATTGCATTCCAATACACAGTCTTTTATTAATTAATCCTTAAAGATTGGCGTTTCTCAAACACTTTTCCTTGTAATAATAATAAATGAAGAGTGATTCAATAATCTGGCTCATAAAAATTGGCCCCATATTTTTTTATAAACGTTTAAAGTTAGGTTTACTAAACTTTTTACTCCGATCGTACTTCTGGTTAAAGGTCCATGACGAAATAAAGAACTGTTTAGATCAAACGTGATTTTAATAAAGAGATTGTATCGTTTATGGACAAAATCAGTTTGTTATGTTGTAATCACAACAATAATTTTTTACAAATGCTTGCCAATGTTACGTAATGTTAACTTGCAACCTTTATTATTATTTCTATTTACAATTATTAGATATAATTTGACCTAGTCTGGTATGTAGCATTCATTTCCTGACTAAGGAATTTCTAAGCAGCTGTAAAATTTGAAGAATGCTAACTATACATTTTAATTAATTAATTTTAACCTACATAGTTTGTTTTGTTTGTCTTTAATTATCCTAATCGATTTAATTTGCTGTTTTCCGGGCATCGTTCAACCTTCTCCTCAATGAAATTCAATTAAATTTGTGTAATTTTACCATAATCTGTAACTGGTTTGAAACACTAATAATTGACGATATCACATGAAGACACATTTTTTATATTGTGTATAAATAATTAATTCAATTTTTTTTTTCAGGTAAGTAACCTGTCAGTCGCCTCTGTTCTCAAGAAGTGAGTAAAAAATATAATGCACATTATATTATACGTTTAGGTGATCTCATTATAAATGTATCAATTTACTCAGTTATGTTAATTGAAAATTGTTACGTATACGGATAGTGTAGGTGTGGAATATTTATAATCTACAAATTTTTCTATTGAAATATAAATCATATAGTTCTTTCGTAATCAGGATATGGCTAATGTATTATGTAAGATTTGGGATTATGTAAATTATCTTTAAATGGAATGAACAATTAGTGCATTAGTAATAAGCAGGTGATACAAATTTAATTGGGTGTAGTTAATATCGATAAAAAAGTTTGAAGTAAACGATTTTTGATTATACTATTGGT